>CM030838.1:736338-843838 GCA_018105865.1 Metaphire vulgaris
ATGGCGTCCGTGTCTATCGTCTACGGTCTGACCTTCATCCTAGGCGCCGTCGGCAACTCACTCGTAATCGTCTGCATCGCCAGATTCCGTCGCATGAGGAACGTCACGAACATCTTCCTCGTCAGTCTCGCCTCTGCGGATCTCCTGCTGGTCGCCATCTGCGTTCCGATCAAGGTAGGCGGCGGCGGCGGCGGTCACGTGCTTTCGATGACGTGTTACGACCAGGGGCGGAGATAGGGTGTCCGGCGCCCGGGGACAAAGCATAGGCATATCGATGGCGCCCCCTCGACTTGACGAAAATCAAAAAGCAAAAAATGGCGCGGTGTTCAACCCATTTTGGCGCCCTTCATTCTTCATTCAACTTCGCGAATACCCTGGCAAGCAAAAAAAGGTAATCGCCCGTAGCGGAACATCCTACCTTAAACCAATTTTGGTGGCGCCCCCCCCACCTCGGCGCCCGAGGACATCTGTACCCCTGCACCCCCCTAGATCCGCCTCTGGTTACGACGTATCTGCTGCGTCGTTAACTCGCTCTCGGTTTCATTTGATTTTGCAAATATCTCTGGTGTCACCGAATTAAATCACGTAATAAAGGACAGGGGTGTCCAAAGTTGTTTTTAGCATGCAGAGGCCACATTGCTGGCTTCTGAAGGCTTGCGCGGACCACATAGTCGCACTAGCATCTGCGCCGCTGTTAACGAGAACCACTTTGGTTACTGAGAAATGAAAAGCAGTGGCGTCGAGAGGGGGGTGCGGGGGGTGCGGACCGCACCGGGTGACACCATCTAGGGGGGGTGACACCAAACAAGGATGACCTTTTTTTGCTTGTCACGGACCAAGGACGACCTTTTTTTCTTGTCACGGTATTTGAGAAGGAAAAATAAGAAAATAAGAAAGATTTAGAAGAGGTCCCAAGTCTAAATGGGTGACACCACGATTTTACCGCACTGGGTGACACCAACCCTAGCGACGCCACTGATGAAAAGTCCAGCGGTTAGAAACCAAAGACAGAAATTAATTAAGACGGAGCATTATTTTAGAGGAGGCAGTCATATCGCATTCAAGGAGAGCAAAATAGGAGGAAGTCAATGAAATTATTGTGCCAATGAATTGAAGACTAAAGAGACGCTCCGATATCGAAATTTCAACCATACACCAGAAGGCAAATATTACGAAAAGCGTGGACACAATAGGCTCTTGTATTAATACGTGACATCTGTTGGATGTCAACACAGATGCAACAATGTCACGCAGACACACTGCCGAACATGAACTACGACGACCCGAAGGCTACAAGGACACCGAGAAACAAAAGCTCTGTTGTTTAGCAGTGGAAATGGAATGACTGCATGGATCATCAATTCCACTGTTCAAATACTGTAGAGCATTAGTCAACATGCTATCAAGTCGAACGCAGAGCGCTGAAATTGACTTTTAACGCTTTAGATTTTTCTATTCTCTTTGCCAAACGATAAAGCTAGCGGACATTCGATATGTTTTTTGAATGCTCTTAATGAAGTATTTTGTTTCCGAGAGAATCACGAACAATATTGTCAGAAGACAACAAAAGTAAATTATTGTGTGATTAACTCTCATGTGGTTCGAGATGTGACACCCACCCACCCCACCCCCACCCCCAACCACACGCATACAATATATATATATATATATATATATATATATATATATATATATATATGGTTGCCGGTGACGTTGACATATATATAATATCAGTGGTTTCTTAATCGCATACCGTTAATTGCATAACTCGCATAATCGCATAACAACGCAAAACCCGAGTCAAATGGTATCTTTCTATGTATAAACAGCCCGCTTATTTGCATACCGGTTAATCGAAAACGTCGTTTATAAGCATAACGGAATTGACTGATCTGGCCAAAGTTTACCCGCTTAATCGCATAATCACACATACTTTGTGTCTCTGTGCTAAATAAACCTACACAAGCCGACATTAGCGCGCAGCACGAATTGCGCTATAAATTAAAAGTTATCTGTGCTTTAGTAACAATAGTCTTAATCATAACCCAAAATCTAACCTTATGGGTTCAGTGGGTCGCGTGGGTCATTGACCATTTTGAGTGACCCATTGTCATCTCTGAGTCAGTCTGTCTAACAATTTGATGTTTTTCCCAACAATTATTCATGAAACAATTTCTCATTGATTCTCCTAGGCTGTTGTTGTTGTTGTTGCTGCTGCTGCTGCTGCTGCTGCTGGAATCAAGCCCTGACATCTCAAACATTCCGAAAGTTACCGTCTAGCGTTTTCATATTGCTGAAAGCATTTGATTAAGCGCATTGATAAGCAAGATGCGAGAGATACAGACATACAGACAGACTGCCAGACAGACAGAGAGGCAGACAGACTGAGAGGCAGAGGATATCCCTCGGCTCAAATGACAAATGGATAATGTGTTGAGTTGTAAGATGGTTTGTTGAAAGGCGTCTCTTCTGGCTCGTTTCATTTGTCGTCGCTTGGTGCGCTGTGCGTTTGATTGCAATTGACGACCACTGACAGCCATCGAGTGACAACGCAATGCACTCGAGGAGCGGATGTCAGTGGTCGAGAGCAGCAGACGACGACAGACACCAGCCGCTCAAGTGCATTGTGCCATCGTCTGCTTCCAAATGATCGGCAGGACATTTGATGTAAATGGTCGTTTGCTTTGCATTGGTTGTCGCTTAACATCAGACGTTGGCTCAGTAATGCAATACATCCTCTCAGAGGTTTTTCAAAAGCAGTCTTCTGTCAATCAATCAGTCAATCAACTTAGAGCCAGGTCAAGCCGGAAAGGTCAATAAGATTGGCAGAGGAGCAACCTGAGGAGGAGCAACCTGAGGAGGAGGAGGAGGAGGAGAGCCTTGGCCTATCCTCCTCAGTATAAGCCAAAATTACTGTTTCGCAGACGCCCGCCCACGAGGATTCGCCGTCTGACTTCACCAGGCGGATAATTTCACACAGCATCCATGCGGTCCTTCAACGGCCTTTCAGCGTTTCAATCGAAGCGTCTTCGTGCGGAAGACCGCCTTCTGAAGAGCTCGCTGCCCAATTTAGACACGACAGCGACCTTATTCGCGACGACCATTATATGTCACATCACAAGTTAATTATATACAATGGTGTTTTTGTTGTATGTAAAACCTGTCATACAATGGACCGTAGCTGTAACAACCTGCCCAGCCGCCTCATGGAAACATGAAACATCGACCTTTGTCCGACCGACAACCAACCAACCTATAGCCTATGGCTATTTCAAGAAAGATTAAGCGCATAAGAATAAGCAGCAGCAGCTGCTGCATGCACTGCTTCAAAAGCGCTATATAAATTTGCGAGAGTTTATTTACTTACTTACAAGATTAAAGCGTCTGTTGAAAGAACTTTTAAGCGCAATAGTTGGTTTTAAGAGTAACAAAGACATCTATTCATGCACAATTGCACATGCCTTCGATGCCGATGGAATTGCTGGCCTAATTCTGAGAGCAAAGCAATCGTTTTATTTCTCATCGCGAAACAGCAGCTTCAGTCAATTGCACAGTAATCGCAATTCCATCATCATCATCATCATCATCATCATCGTCGTCGTCGTCGTCGTCATCATCGTCATCATCGTCATCATCATGGAATAATTTTTTTGGTCGTCGGATGTTTAACCCTGACCTCGCAATAAGCTATTTAGCCTAAGTATCTTTGGACACATGAGTGACACAGTTGGAGAGCTTTAGGGGCTGTCCATTAATTATGTCAACAATTTTTGGGCATTTTGGACCCCCTCCCTCCTTGTCAACAACTGTCAACTTTCAGTTACCCCCTATAATTACGTCAAAAACTTTTGACCCCCCCAACATCAATGACAGGTCCCAATAACAAGGTTATTATTTTTGCGGTGATGACCATTTTCCCCTTTTTTGCTCATCGAGTGTCAAAATGTGGTGGTGATGACCTTTTTTGCCATGCTTTTTTCCATTGCAATAAGTAGTATTCCATTAAATTTCCTATTTTTTGATTATTTGTAAAAAGTGAAATTGTCGACGTCAACTTCTCTTGACCCCCTTCCTCTTTCAACAACTGTCAAACTTTTTCAAACCCCCTCCTTTCCTAAATTGTTGATGTAATTAATGGACAGCCCCTTATTAGGCAATAATAGAGTCGTTCGTAGCTGTATTCACTCGGCAAGAACCAGTGGCGTAGCGTGACTTTTGGGGGCCCGGGGGGCATCTTTGTCATGGGGGCCCCAAAGTTCCAAAGTTTCGGGCTAGCAAAAAAAAAAAAAAAAAAAAAAAAAAAAAAAAAAACGTCATCAGCCTCCTTTTTACCCTGACGAGCAAAAAAAAAAAAAAAGAAAAAAAAAAACGTCATCAGCCTCACCCTGACGAGCAAAAAAAAAAAAAAAAAAAAAAAAAAAAAAAAAAAAAGGTCGCCGGCACGTTCACTTCTATGGTATGGTTAGGGGTTAACCTAGGTTAACCCTAACCTAACCCTAGCTTAGACCCCTCTTTGGGCCCCCGCCCGGGGCCCGGGGCAGTCAACAAAGTGCCCCCGCCCCACGTTACGCCACTGGCAAGAACAATAGGTTAACGATTGCCATAAAGGGAGATTCCTCTCTCGTTCAACTGATTATTTTTTCTGGTCGTTTGAAACGAATTATCCATTCATCATCATCATCATCACACTCCATAGTCCATAAGGACCGTTAGTTTGGCCCTTTCTTTGGTATCGCATTTTGGGTGGTGTCAAGTCCAGTCCATTCAAGAATGTCATCGATCCATCTTCTCTTTGGTCTTCTCTTTTTCTCATACCATTTGACCTGCCCATCATCACTGTCTTTATTATTCTGTCATCATTCTGCAGATGTGTCCAAATATCGATAATTTTCTTTCTTTGATCTTCTCCACAACAGTCTTTGTTCGTCCCAGGTCTTTGCGAATAGTATCATTTTTGATCATATCTTTATAACTTATTTTCAGCATTTTCCTATAACATTTCATTTCAAATGCGTTCAGTTTTAATCTGTCTTGTTTCTTCATGGTCCATGTCTCACATGCACAATTATCCATTAAGTGACAATATTAACCGGTGTCCACAAACACTAAAATAGAGCCGTCTATTATTATTATTATTATTATTACCAGGTCGCACAATTAAAGGCTATGAATTCTAAAAAGGCAAAACATTACGCTAATACTATTACCCTGTACAGGAATATCAAATTATATCGGTCGGCTTTCATTGTCGATTCGCGTCTTCCGTACTCTCTGCTTTTATTACTTTTTTTCATATTGTTTCTTACCTTTGTTCTTCAGTGTGTGTGTGTGTGTGTGTGTGTTTCTGGAGAAATGTGAAATAGAGATAAGATATTTTAGAATTCTTAGCGTCACATGAAGTATTGGTGATTAGGCCTATATGTTAGGTCGGGGGGTCGTTAGGATACTTTCAGTCGTCTGCCTAGAAATCGTGACCAGACAACGGTTTATTTCAGCAAAGTCAGCCACCGCCATTAGACCCCGACCTGCTTGTTCAGCGTTTCGTATGCTCTGCTATCGGACATCGTTAAACGATTATATACATTTTAACGTCAGCGTTCGTTGAGATTTACGGTGGAACACTGATCTGCATCTGCTTCTGTGGAGAACACACTGGAGCCAAGGTTCTGAAGACACGAAGTATTTGGCGCCGGAAACCACAATGCGCCTGTATAGGCTACCCTCTACGATGACCTTCCGTACGGAACACGGGGTCACGACCAAGGCACGCGATCACGTGATGTGAGTGCGGCTTAAAAACTTATGCGTGAAAATCTAATCAGCTTATCATTTCGACGATCACCGGAAGCAAACTGAGAGCGAATTCAATTGATACAAAACTAATGATGGTTTCGTTGCTCTCTTCGTTCTCTCTCTCTCTCTCTCTCTCTCTCTCTCTCTCTCTCTCTCTCTATATATATATATATATATATATATATATATAATGTAGTTAAAATTTGCGTAACTGCACGACACGCCTTTTATTTTTGTTTAGATATCTAAAGTTCAGTTTTTGACAAAAATTTCTGACGAATGTGCCGTATAGGCCTATAGGATGGAATGCAGAGTGTAGAATGCGGCATTTGCGTGATTTGGCTTTGAAGAATGCATGACAACCCGTTTCAAAACAGATTATTCTCCTCTCGTTTTCGTCTTTCACTTTACCTCTTCCTCGATGTTCGCACCGGTCGACTGCCAAAACCGAATGAAGGCCTTGCTACGATGCAAATAATGCCCCACTCAGACGCTGAATCTGCCCTCCGAGGCGTTTGAGAGTTCAACGCCAAACTCCCATACAGCGGGTGAAAGCCTTTCACGGGGAATACGAGTACAACAACCGACCGATTCCATTGAATATTTAACGCAAGAGAGATGCCATGGACCTTTCCCAAAATGACGATCTCGACGTCACGAAGGCGTCATGAGACGTCATGAAACGACATGACGAGATATGTATAGGCTGCTCTCATTAACTATTTAGCAGCGGGTGTCGTGTCGATATATCATCCAGAATTATCCACATTTGCGCTAGCAAGATCAAGGTTCTTAAAACGAGATCAGATTAATGATAATTAATGTGATTTTAATTGGTTTAGGAGGCTAAGTGAGCCTGTGTGAAAACCACTGTAGTAACTCTCCACATTCAATAACGTAGTTTATCGAGATAGCCTTTGAATCCGTTTACTGTTTTTCAACTGCCACTCACACCTCATCCAATCTGTTCCAATTGTTCACAACCCTTGCACTAAATTTTGTTTCTTTCTTGGTCCAACCCTCTGCTTAAACAATTAGCATTCGTGGCCTCTTGTGCTGCTATTAGAGTGCTAATGCAAGAAATCGATCGTAAGGCACATCTACTTTCCCAGTCATTGTTTTGTATGTTTCAATCAAATCCCATCTCTCTCTTCTCCTTTCTAATGTTGTCAGTCCACAATATTGAAGTCTTTTTCGCAGCTAAAATTATGGCATCCATTGTCCATCTTTTTTGTTCGTCTTTGCGCTTTTCTAAAAGTTCTATATCTTTTTTCAAGAATGGATTCCAAGCCTGAACACAGTATTCCAGATGAGGTCTTACTGATGACTTATAAAGTTCTACGATTATCTCTTTGTCTAGACTCACTTTTGTCCTTTTCATCATTCCCGACATTTGGTTTCCCTTTTTTGCTGCCTCCATAGTCATACATTGTTGAGATGGATTCATAGTACTAATTTCATACGTCTAAGGACGATTATATGGACTTATTAATAGCTCATGAGGCTTCGTTCTCTCTCTCCCTCTGTCTCTGTCTCTGTCTGTCTGTCTCTCTCTGTCTGTCTGTCAATGATAAACTTCTGACAATCTTCTTTAAGCCCTGTCATCGCCTATAAATGTCGAATACAGGAGCCGGGAGTTAGAGTACGAATAGTTCGTGGTATAGGTGGACCGGCGCCACAAACACGAACGAAGGGAAGCGTCGATGGGAGGCAGATGAACGCATCTTCTTAACATCGTGACGATGTATGCAGCAGATAGGGAAATTATTGACCATCTTCTACTGTATAGGTCTATCCTCACAACCTCCTGATGAAAAAATAAGATTTAACGATAAATTATGATATTACTGCAAGAAACACATTAACTGTATTCCAATTCTATGCATCATTATATTAATATCACAAAGAAACTACTATTACATTTATTGTCGTCATCTTGCTAGTGTTAATGCATCTTTGATTGGAAGGAGGTTGGTAAAGAACTCTAATCTACGCTTTGTATCATTTCTTACAATTCTCTCTTCCTCTATGGTGCGTGACCTAATCGTCCAGAAATGAATAAGGACAATGTCCCTCTTCCGGGGCCTATTTGTCCGTGACCCAATCGACCAGTGGCGGCTCTCCAGATTTGGCAAGTGGGGGCCGTTGGGAGGGCAACTTTAATCATGGGGGCCAACCATTTGTTGTTTAATGTTCCGCATTAAGTACAGGGTCCCAACTGGGGGCCACTGGGGGCATTTGGGGGCACGGGCCCCTCCCGGTGGAGCCGCCACTGCAATCGACGAGACCAAATTGTCCTGATCCGCTCCAGAAAGTCTAACAGGTTGGTCAGGCATGAAGCCCCTTTGTAAATCCGTGCTGACTATCTTTAGCAATTTTATGCCTAGTCAAATGTTCCAGTATGTTCTCTTTCAGTATTTTTCCATAACTTTACCGATTACAGAAGTTAGGCTCACTGGTCTGTAATTGCTTGGTTCACTTCGTTTTCCTTTCTTGAATAGTGGGCTGACTAATGCATCTATCCAGTCTCCTGGTGGTGATTAGATGAAACAGCAAAATTCAGTCCGTTTTTCTTTGTCAGCTGTCGGTGAAAGAGCAAAACGCCATTGGAAGGGAAGAAATTTGACAGATCAGTGAAAGTCCACAGCGCTGACACCTTCTTTTTGAAAGCAGAAAAGGAGCATTAAATCTGACGGCAAATGGGAGCATAAAAAATGAAGGCAAATTAGCATCGCTGTCTCACGGATGAGGGAATATGCACACGCCTCTCTTTAGAGCAGAGATATTCTCATGCCGTCCATACAGTAGTATAGAGGCTACTTAGGCGTCGTATATATTATCACGGATCGGTGACTGAGGCGTAGCGTCTCAATGGCTACTATATGGCTTTAGCCATGGGCGGCACACATGATGGGGGCGGCAAATTTTGAAAGCGACCTTTTTTTGCTTGTCGGGTTGTCGAGGAGTTTCGGCGAAGGGGCGGCGAAATTTAGAAGGGGCGGCAAATTTTGCGGCGACGACCTTTTTTGCTTGTCAGGTGTAATAGGAGTGAAATTGGGTCGGCAATTTGCCAGGAGCCATATAGGCGGCCCGAGTGCACGCTACGCCACTGATCGGTGATTATAAAATTCTACAATTTTACTTCTGATAACCTGCAATCCTGCCCCGTCTATGTCCTCTGTTTCTGTCTGTCTCTGTCTGTCTGTCTGTCTCTCTTTCACACTCTTCCCCGCTTTTTATATAGGCGCTATGTCATTGTGAAGGATCACTTGAGGACGAACATACGTTTTCCCTTCGACTGTATTCTGTCTCTTGCTGATCCCAGAACGATCCAAAGGTCTATGACGGGAGACGATTTGGACAGAAGATGACGAATACGCATCCTGTTTTTGCTCGATGTCATTTATCGCGTTTAGGCAGAGTTATATAGAGCTGTTGTCGTCGACGAATGGCTGCTGATTGTGTTATTTTCGGTGATGATTTTGTCGAATGCGTGGTTCGTCCTTCCGTGCATGTGTGCATCCGTGGAGTGTCGTCTGATTGGCGTTTGACGATGTCTCCTGTCTGTCTCTGTTGTAGTTTGCCAAGTGGTTTACCTTCACTTGGAGTTTTGGAGAGGTGCTGTGTAAACTCGTCCACTACCTTCAGAACACCTCCGTCATCTGCTCCGTCTTGACGCTGACGACGATGAGCCTCGAGAGGTGAGAGACAGACAGACATACAACGATTGTTCTGACGTCATCGTCGCCATCACCGATACCACCTGCGCCGCCACAGCATCTAGATGCATTTCCTGGGGGAGGGAGGGAGGGGAACGAAGAGGGAAGAGGGAAGAGACAGGCGACTGACGCCGCTTTGAACATCACGTCTAGAGGGAACAAGATGTGCGCGTTGAGAGGGGGAATACCCAGAATCTAAGAAGCTATTCAACCTAAGCTAGTTCAAAGGCTCGAACTGCAGTCGTTCTCTGTCTCTCTGTCTCTGTCTGTCTCTCGCTGTCTCTCTCTCTGACTTTCTGTCTGCCTGTCTCTCTTCTGCATTCAATATGAGACCAGCATTGAATTGACCTTCTGTCGAATTCATCGTAAATGCATCGTGCTCTTCTTTCTGATGTGCAATTAAATCAGTGCGCTGTAGAAGTCAGAAATCTCCGACGGACAGACTGTCTTACTTACTTATTTTTCTGGACAGGAACATTTGCCATTCACGAAATGAGCATGACGAATACTTTAGGCGACAGATTCCACATTCAACAGGGGGGGGCGCAGAATGAGTAGCTCTTCAAACGTTTCAAGGCAATAGTGTGTTCATATATAATTATTGAAATGTTTTTACAATGTAAGACTCATTTACAAACAGAACTTTCATTTGTTAGGAATTTTCGACTAAATTGGTTTCACTTTGAAATTCTTCTACCGACCAAAATGTTCACGAAGATAGAGAACGCAGTCAATTTGACTTTCTACCCAAAAAAGAAGTCTTTTCACATGTCTGCTTCGCTTTCGCTGATACACATTCGACGAATGTTAGAATCTAATTCACAGAAAAAAAGAAGAAAAACTCAGAATGAGCGTCCACACAAAGGCACGAGTCGCTATGTTTCAAATCCGTTGGTGAATTCTGATAAAATTCACGTGAAAACAATAATCTTTGGAGAACAATGAAAGTCATTTGAAGAAAATTATGCTCGGAAAATTGATCTGTTTTTCTTTAAATAAAACTAATTCTTTGATAATTTCTCCCATTCTTCAAATTCAGTGAATGCGTAGGATTGCCAACTGTGGATTGTTGAAATTCGGAAGAGGACTTTGGCGCATGATGGAGTAAATGGAGAATATTCAAAGCATGTGTACGCTTATACTGTATATATATATATATGCCCGAGCATTACACTCTGTAGAATGATTTTCAAAATTGATCCATTTGGCAAATATTCCAATGTTCATGTATATAACGTAAAGTACAATAGTATAATTATACATCCGTTGCATCTTTCCTGAAAGATTGGATCTGACGAGAAGAAAGATGCTCAAAATTATTTTTGCTGACTGAATTAGCAAAAATTGATCTATTAGTAAGCTCATGCATTTCTACTTTGTTTCTTTACAAACTCATGCATTAGACAGAGAGTACGGCGTACATCCGGTTAATTATTAGACAAGACGCCAAATAGTTGTATACATTGAACTGTAACTGTTACTATACTCCGACTTTTTCGGGACGTTGACCAAAATTTCCGGACGATCCGGAAAAATCTGGACGGTTGGCAGTCCTGTGCATACGAGGTTGCTATTAATCGCTTAGGACTATTGGACGGAAACCAGAAGAGGAATGACAAAGTCAGCATTCACACAACCTTTAAAAAAGATCCTCTCACAAACACATTACAACAACAGCGCGCGGCTCAGAATTCTTCAAAGCTGCGCGTGAGCAGTTCTGATGTACGGATCAGAAGCATGGACGTTGATTACAAGAACAACAGAAAGGAAAATGAAAGCTTCAGAAATGCGATTTCTCAGCCGTATGCAAAAAAACATTGACAGTAAAACTTTGATGTAAAAAGAAAATTGCTAAAAACCATAAGAAAGCAACAGCTTTAATTTTTCGGACATCTAATAAGAACAGACAGATTGGAAAGTCTAGTTATAACAGGAAAAAAATAGAGGAGAAAAGAACAAGAGGAAGACAATGAATAAAATATACAGACAGCCTAAGTCCTATAAGAGAAGCAACAAGAACTAAAGACAACATCAAACTGATAAAGAAAGCCAGAAACAGAGAAGGGTGGAAATCCATGGTCGCCAACGTAGCAATACATGGCACATAAAGAGGAAGAATATTAGGCGACATGTCTTCAAGCGAATTTTCCTCTTCTCAACCCTCAACGCACACTTTTCTTATCTATTCGTCTGTCTGCCTGCTTGTCTTTTGTCTTTCTGTCTGTCTGTCTGTCGACGATTTCTTTTCCTCCTGCAGCTATAGTACTGATGGCGGTTACACGAATTCCCTTGTACTATTAAATTAATTTCGTCGTCGTCGTCTTTTTCCGAATGAGTTCCACTTTGAACGCCTTGAGTCCTTGATTGATTTGACGCGCTGTTCCAGTTTCTTCTACATCGTCTCTCAATTAAATCGCAGTCGAACAACCTGTCATCGACCAGACAGAGCATGAAATGCCTCTCTCTCTGTCTCTGTCTCTGTCTCTGTCTCTCTCTCTCTCTCTCTCTGTACATTTATATAAAACCCTTACACACACACACACACACACACACACACACACACATATATATATATATATATATATATTAGGGTTATGACTTTCTGATTTTTATAAAAAAATAATTGATATCCTGTATCATAAATCGATGAAATTTTGTCCAAAAGCAATAAAAATTGTTTAAACTGTTTTATTCCTTTATTTTTTTTACAAAAGGTCAAAGGTCACCCACAACTCAAATTTTCAAGTTTCTAAAACAGCACATGTTGTGTGTTGTGTACTGAACAGTCGAATGTTGGCCTACAGTAATATATAGTAGCGATATGATTTTCTGCAATTGTATGGACCTGTATAAATGCATTGAAGCGGTCGCACGGTTGCAAGATCTGTCACCTATCATCAGCGGCGTCTCCAGGATTTGGCAAGTGGGTGGGGGGTTGTGGGGAGGGGGCTGGCAACCTCTAAGCATGGGGATAACTATATTTCCTAAAAGCCTAGACTAGTCTAGCTGCTTAGAATAAATGCACTAAGGTATGGGGGCCACTGGGAGGGAACTGTGGCAGGCATTCTATAAGGGCACTGACCCCCGGGCCCCTGTTGAGTCGCCTCGGCCTAACATTTTAGACCGTCGTCACTTCCTGCAGGGTGCGATTTGTGACCTGGAGCAGTGGGAGGGGGAATATGTCGAGCTTGGGGGATGTAGTTGTTGGGGAAGTGTAGCAGTGGAGGGATGTAGCAGTAGGGGGGATGCAGTTTGGCAGTGGGGTGGGGGGGGGAATCCCCCTTCCCCTACAAATCCCGCCCTTTCTTCCTGAGACGTTAGGCCCCATCAACCAGGATGCCTTCTATTTTCCAAGTGAACTAACTGGGTGGACGTTTAGCTCAAGATTCCGGAGACAAAAGTTAAGTCGGTTTCCTTTTCCAGCGTTTGTCGGTTACACTACAACGCTTCAAAGCAATCGCCTTCCCCCGATGATCTTTTCCACACCTCGAACCGGTCGGCAGTTAATCACACGCATCTTGTCATAAATCCCTTGGGGACGAAGTATCAAGAGTAGGCTATTTATTATAAATACACATAGAAAAAGGAGAAAGGAGAAATAGCGGTTGCGTTAAGAAATATATCTGTAGCTTTGACTGGAACTGATTTTGTCAGAATTGCTTTAAACATCGAATTCGTTTGAGCGTTAATTCTAAGACTGGAAGGAAAACTGTTCAGCCATGCAAGCAAAGCAACAAGATCATAATTCACCACTGAACTTCTTCTATAGCGCCATTATTTCAGCACTGTCTTCGACTTCAGTCGATGGTCGCTGTACAAGAACAAACAACAAGAATCTCTTTTAAGCTAAATACTCGTTTGATCTCCGTTGCTGTGTGAAACCTGCAGTGGCTGTCAAAATGAGCGCTGGCTTCTCAACAGCGAAACGAGAAATCAGTTCCCGTTGAGTCGTTCACTCGTTCGACCTTAACCCCTTAACTGGGGATCCCGGATATATCCGTCCATTTTACATTGAGTTACATTTAAATACACGGTTAAGGGGTTAAGAGATCCGCGAAATCCCGGGTCGAACGACGACGCCGCCGCGGGCTCCCTCCGACCACGGAGCAGCACTTCTTTGCAGGCGTTTTATTCGTTTCTTTTATTAAAATTGATCGGCGTAAAAGATACACTCGGCTCGGCAACGAAGGTTTCGACGCTCCCAACGACTCTCGGTTCAGGAGAGAATTTCGAAATAAATTCAACCCTTCGTTCCGCTTCGAATTAATTCTGTTTAACGACACAGTCGAAGGCGAATGATAAACGACAACGACGACATTATCATTCCAGTCGTCGTCGTCATCATCATCGTCGTCGTTGCCATCATTTGTACTCGTGTACTCAGCTGCCAATCGTAGCGCAGAGGGTGATTGATGTATGTGTGTGTTTCACAGATACTACGCCATATTGGAGCCAATGCAGGCGAGGTACACGTGTACTTCGAGTCGTGCCAAGAAAATGGTCGTGCTGCTGTGGATAGCATCTTTCGTTCTTGCCTCACCTATCATTTATGGACAGGTGAGACGTCATCCAATGCAATTATGACACTCACACGATTATTATCTTTTCAAATGTCGGCATTTCGAGACATAGAAAAAAATCTCTTTTAACTGACGAATTATATATTTGTTCTGCTTCTTATTCAGACCGGGAGGGGGTGGGGTAACCTGTACCGGTTCCCCTCCCACAGATTTCATATTCGGGCCTCCAACGACGAAGAATGTGGGAGATGAAGTTTAAACAGCAAAACCCTATCCTTGGATAGGCTCCCGGTCACCACCACCGCCGCTCCCTTCCCCCATTTGCGGAATATATGCGAGTGTCGTCTGGCACCGGCCCTGCTCCCATGGAGTTTCACTGCACTGCGCAATGCGCATGGCTGTTGTGGACGACATGCCTATAGGTGCTGAAGAAGGTCGGTCTCGAGAGAGTGGCCTACTGGTGCATCAAGGAGTGGCAGGATCCGATCCACGAGAAGCTCTACGAACTGGGAATGCTGCTGGTCGTCCTCGTCATTCCGCTGACGGCCATGACCTTCGCCTACACCAGCATCTGCCTTGAACTGTGGACTGTGCTGTCGAACCGACATGCGCTGAGAGGAGCACGAAGGTAACATTACAACGCCCCGACCACAATATACGGGCGCTATATCAGTATATACACAGCAATTTATTACCATCATCCGAAGATTCCCCCATTCCTCGTGTGGTTCATAAGCATTTGCTTTTACAGTAACTGGAAGGTCATAATAACCGAATTAAATATCTCCGCATCCGCCTCAAGCGCTCATAGCATGTTCGCATCTCACACAAAATGAAAAATTAATTCACCTGAACATGCGATTGCTATCGATTTCTACCTGGCAACGTCATTTGCAGAGCTGTTTATTTGGTGATTTCACCTGTTTATGTCCGCCTCTAAAGCACAGGTACTCAACACGTTTTTCAAGCCCGTCCGCATTCCGTCTTCCATCGTTCGTGAGGGTCCATTAGTTGAAACCGAAAGTCCTGTTATTCCTTTGCCCACAACGGCGTGTAGGCCTATATAGAAATTTTTAGGCAACTTCTAGTAATTGCGGATAATTACGTTAAAGTGCACCAATGCATGCGATAAAAGTGAAAAAACCCAAACTGCAAATAATAAATGTCAGATTTTATGACAGGACATTGGCGCCTTCCACCTGATAAATGCTTTAAATGTGATTCGTTCTCGTAGCGGGGTCTGGGTGGGTGGGCGGAGTCCCTGTCACAGAAATACTATTATTATTAATAATTAATATATTATTATAATTAATATTAGAAATAGACGGTGAGCTCTGGTACATATTTCAAAGACATCAATTCTGATCATTACTGAGTAACCAAAAGCTGTAATACGAGTATAAAGCATGAACAGTTCAAAGGCGGAAACGGAAGTACATCATGTTGCTTCATGTCCCCTATATATATATATATATATATATATATATATATATATATATATATATATATATACCTTTGCTAGCAAAAAGAGGCGATCAATCGAGGCAGCGGCTTTGACTTTCGTCGCTCTCGCCTGAAATCGTCTTCCGTCGAATGTGTAATCGTCTGTTGCAGAATTAAAAGCGTCTCTTCGTAACAGGATGCGCCACTAAAAGCTGTTTTCTTTCTTGTACGGGCGCCTCCGTAGCTGTAGGCATGTCTTTGTCACCTTTATTAAACATGACTATATACTATAAAGCAGGGATACTCAAATTGTTTGCGTGGCGGTCCGGAAATTTGTACCGAGACACGAAAGAGGTCGGAATCAAAGGGTTCAAGTTAATTGACATCAACACCTTGCATGCAAACCACAAATTTACACATAGGTCTCGTCATAATGTATACATCATAGTAATTAAAATAAGAACACTGCGATACAAAATGAATTAGTTTTACCGCTTCAACCTAAATTTTAAGTAAAGTGAATATTTTTCATAGTAACAATTCAATAAACATGGTTTTTTATCTCGGCTCGGCGAGTAGCCCTGCTCTAAAAGGTGGCGCAATAAAACAGGTACTAATCTGTTGTATTGTAATTATTGTAAATATTTACACAACGCCTGGGCCAAAATGGATGAAATTTTGTATGCCTTTGCAGTATTAAGGGAAGGCGGGGCATAATGGATCATTGAGGCAAAATGGATCGGTAGTCTCTCCCACTGGGATCGGTTATTGCATTAACGAAGCTGTAGAAAATAATAATAATAATTGTAGAAAATAGCCATGAGAGAAGTCGCCGATCTACTCTCGCCTTTTAAACAACGGACCTGCGGAATTTTAGACAAAAATTCGATTTTTAGAAGATTTGATGTTAGGCGATGCTTCCCTTTATGATCGGCATTTCTTGCAGAAATAGATGCACCGCTTTTGACGCCATCTATCATTAAGCTTTAGGCGCTAAATGCCTTTACTTTAGCGCCATAATTGTCATTGAAGGAAGACGATTGATCTCTGTCTCGTGGTGTTGCAGTTGGTCGTAGTTTTCTGGGCAGATGTCTTTGGGAGTGATGAGCTGGAACTCATCCAGAGTCCTTCATCTGCTTAATCTTATTTCTTGGTGATGAAAAAAACTAGATTGCTGACTACGAAGGAATATTCTGCCGCGCCCTACAATCTAATGAATATGTCTGTCTCTGGTTATGGTTACGCCGCTGGTTCTATGATATGATAACGGCATAAGTGGCGTAGCCAGGGTTCCAGAATAGGATGGCAACATCTTTTACACGGGCGAACCTGGCCTCATCTTGAAATGTGGAGCCTATTTGCAGACCAAAAGATAGCATAACATCGACAATCACCCCATAACAGATAATAACATTTTCTCATCAGTTTTGCACAAATCTCACAAACTAGTCTATATGCCCGCGGGTCCCATTGTTCTCATCGCCACTGCTCGAATGAACGGCGCTATATAAATTGTCTGAATACTACTACTACTACTACTACTACTACTACTACTACTACTACTACTACTACTACTACTACTAATAATAATAATAATAACAACAGTGTACTAGTGTATTGCCATCGCATACATAGGCCTACTAAATTGACACGGAAGTACTTCACTGCCCGCCAAGTATGCATTCCGCGAAGTACTGTATTCAGTGAACGAGTTTGGAAAATAGCATTGTAAAGTGCAAGGCAAAAACTGACGGACCTTTTAAAGAAATGCTGATCGTAACTGTTGTTTTCGTCTGCTCTGCAAGTCACGTGACGCAGAGAACTGTCGACAGCGAGGTGGAGACGCATCATCCCGATCGGTCGTCTGGTTTCGGTCACTTCCGTCAATCAAACAGTCATCAACAGGTTGACGACAAGAGAACAAGGAAACAGGTGGGTGCGTCATCGGACACGATGCAAGAAACTCTCCAATCACCAGAATATAATGTGCCCATTAACAACGACCAAGCAAGTTATTTTTTGCTTTTGTTTATTATAGAATCAAAGACAACAGTTGTAGTGGACAAACAGAAGTCGGAATAGAGGGATGTATGTAAATGGAATGACAGTGGTTTTCAATACAGGAAAAATCATACTAAAGTTCCAAACCACTTGAAATACAGTTATTATTATTATTATTATTATTATTATTATTATTATTATTATTATTATTATTATTATTATTATTATTATTATTATTATTAAGCATATAACTTAAATGGACTACCGACTTCATTTTCTTTCTTTCTTTCTTCCTTCCTTTCTTTCTTTCCCTTCTTCCCCTCTCCCTTCTTTTCTTCTGTGCATGCTTCCTTTCTTCCTTTTTTCTTTCCTGAATCGCGTGAAATACGATGCGACTGCGTTCTCTTGAGACTTTCTCTTGTGGTGGACTAACTGTGACGGATCTTTTCCTAGAGGCGCTTCATAATGAACAGGTGTTGCTACATTGCGTGACCTTCTATCGAGCGCTGATTTACGGTTCTGATCACACGATTCTTCTTAGTTTCTGTCACGCAGGAACAGGCAGCTGCCACCCACGCGTCATGTTTCTTTTATGCGAATATATAGGGCTTATAGCCCCCAAAGAACACACACACACATAGTCTTAAACCTGATCAAATGTGTGTGTGTGTGTGTGTGTGTGTGTGTTGCGCTTTGGTATTAACGGACTGGGCGGTGTCAGTGTTAAGGAGCTGTACAGACTGCAATCATTTCCACTTCTCTGTGTGGCGGCGTACATCCGAATGCCCGAGATGAGAATAACTCATCAGGTCTCCGACTCATTTTGGTTCGAACCCTGGTCAAAAGGCCGGCTCGGAGGAGTAGGTTTGAAATATTTAAATGACAAGATGTCGGTTATTATTCGAATCTGAAATTGTGCGACTAAATGCCAATACGAAAGTCCAAAGTGTCAAAGCTCGAACTCTCCATAAGGCCACGATGACAAACAGCATTACTTTCAATGCGCCAAGAAACAAAGAGATTTGACTGAAATTCCAATAATAATATTATTGCCAAGAGAAGGAACATAAAACTTAAAAAAACAACTAAAACTTAAAAACAACTGAAACGAAATCGTTCCGTCGTCGTAATTTTTCAACGGATTAATCCCTGGAATTTATCTGACTCATTGCGGATGGATTTTGTATAGCATCGACTTATATCTTTTTCATTTCTCGCCCGCAGACGCATCTGCAGCTGATTATGAAATCTGTAAAAGGAAATTATCACGGAAGACGATCACATCTGGTTCACTAGATGTCGATTAAGCGATGCATTTCCAGACAAACTCTTCCTCGCATGATAATGACTTTCTCACATCTTAGAATATATCTGGTCTTATGATATTAATAATTAGCAAAGCGGTTGATTGGCAGCCATAAAAGAATTCCACCGTGTCATTAACACGAGCAATTTAAGCTGGTGTTAATAGAGGTCTGACAGCTTATATTTAAAAGGACTCTGTAACAGAGAGTCGATGACCGTAAAGATATAAGGAATTCTACATTGCTAGAAAATATCCGAGTGTTGAAAAACATTTCACGCGAATTTTCTAGACAGTCAACCGAGATGGTGATTGTTTTGACTGATTGCACGAGTAATTTAACACGAGCAATTTAAGACTGTCAATCTGACGGTGTGAAATTCCTTTAAGTCTGCCAGTCAACCGTTTTTCTAATTAATTATTAATATCAACTATAGGCAGTTGCACGAGTAATTGAATTCCTGACGGATGGATTGAACTCCTCAGGTTGTATCATTGACACAGTGGTTCTGAGAGTCCGAACAGTGTGGGGAAGAACCAGACCAGTTGGGGGAGTGGGGAGTGCTTAATGATTTCATTCTTTATGCCAAATAAGTTAATTAAATAAGCTGACGACAGGGTAAACTTCCCAATGCAAGGTAATGAGTGGACCAGTTGGGGGAGGGGAGGTGAAGTCAGTAGGTAGTGATCGGGAATTTCTATCTTTCCCTACAAATCCTACAGAGACTATTGAGTGCGCCAGTTTAATGCCTGCGTTAGAGTACAGTATCTGCAGTTATTGTTCTGTATCTGGATTTGAAATAATAAGGACGCCTTTTCTCACAGTCGACATGAACGCGATCTGAGATAGAAGACAGTTAGTTGTTCATAGACCAGAATCTCTCAGTCGGTTTCTTAGTGATGGTTAACATCAGAGGCTTACCTTTGGTATGGGTACTAGACGCCCATGGCACGGGTCAGGAAATTACATCAACAGGTTAGCAGCCCTTTAATTAGCAAATCCTGACATTTCATTGAAGCAAGCCTAAGCTGCAAATGAACAAGTCAGTAAACAGCGTCCCTCGTCCCTTACAGATGCGACACTGAACTATACGCATATTGTCTAATGGAAACAGGGTTTAGTTATGATCTGATACAACAACCCTTAGCGTCAATAAATTGTCTGCTGCTTTGACTGAACGCACTTGGAAACGCTGCGTGCGACACTGCTGCCTGTATATTGTGCAGTGGCAACAGATGCCCGTCGCTCCATTTCATTTCGTCGAAATATATTATGTCGTCGTTTGTCGAAAATGATTCCGTAGCCGGTCGTTTGGACTATTTTTCATTTAGCCAGAGTTATTGTGGGTGGGAGAGAGAGAGAGAGAGAGAGAGAGAGAGAGAGAGAGAGAGAGAGAGAGAGAGAGAGAGAGAGAGAGAGAGAGAGAGAGAGAGAGAGAGAGAGAGAGAGAGAGAGAGAGAGAGAGTATAGGAAAACTCAGTATGTCATCAAATGCAAAAACTGATGGCGTTTTCGTTATCTTCTTGTGAAATGACGTAATTAATAAGAAAAGGCAAGAAATAGACTGAACATTGAAACATATCACGAGCCAAGTCGCTCTAATTAATAATCGTATAATGCAAATGTCACACGTAGCAATCAATGGCTGAGAAACGGAACTGATCTTTTAACATGATGTCATTACAAGATGCAACTGTTTTTGTTGTTGTAAAATCGAACTTTCGTATGCACAGTAGATAGCCTACTATTAGAGATAAGTTTAAAGACAATGCGTCTCACATGAAAATACGCCATTATGTTTTCTCCTGTTTATATCTTTATTTGGTATAAGTATCGCCTTCGTAAATTGTCTTTTAGCACAACCTGTTTTTACAAATACTATTTTTTGAAATTATAATTTGTCAATTTTTATGTTAACGTCTTCAGTTAAATTTTTCTGCTTATTTACTCGTTAATATTCGAGTAATTGTGCTAACTTCCGCCGATTATCTACGACTCGATTGTAATGGGATTGAATAGGACGCAGTAGCTTTTAAATTGATTCGCTAACTTGCACCAGCCTCGAACAAGCAGCGACTTTCGACCAAATGATTTTCAGGATAAATAGTTTGCGACAACTTGAATGGGTGGGAACGAAGCGATTACCGCCAAAGTGATTTTCGGCAAAACGATTGCCCATCTAGAGCAGGAGATGTCTAGTGTCTACGGATGATCATCTCATTCGTATTTACTTGGCAGTTATTGGCGTATCAGTCAGGCAATTGTCCAACACTAGGAGCCAATAAAAGCACTCGGATTTTTTACCTGAGATACAAGTCCAAAACAATATTCTAAAGTTTCACGCGACAAATGTTTCATGTTATCTATACTCTCTATCCATCCATCCATCCATCTAGCTGGCTAGCTATCTATATTTACTATATATATAATTAATTAATTATTATTAATTAATAATTAACTAATTATATATAATTACTATATATATGTATATATAATTATATATATACATAGGCGGATTTTATTAAAGGCTAGGGTAGGCTTAAGCCTACCCAACAAATCCCACCAAAACAAAAAAATTGTTTTTTCCATCAACACCAGGTCTGTCGCGTGCTGGACGGCACCCCAGACCCCCATGCTAGCCTACCCAAATATTAAACTCTAAATCCGCCTATATATATATATATATATATATATATATATATATATATATATATATATTCATCTGTAGGTATAATGCGAATTGTGTTTTTGTGTAGAATCAAAGACAACAGCTTCTGTAGCGGACAAACAAACGTTAGAATAGAAGGATGGACGAAGAAAAGTGGTTTTCACAGTATAAATCCTACTAAACCACTAATAAGCTTATTATTATTATTATTATTATTGTTGTTGTTGTTGTTGCTGTTGTTGTTATAGGGTCGTCTAAATTAATTAATCTGAATATTGTTGTGTGTGTGTGTGTGTCAGGTGATTAAGATGCTGGTGGCCATAGTCGTGCTGTTCGCCGCCTGTTGGACTCCTGCGATGCTTGACAACGTCCTCGTGGCGTTCGGTGTCGTCGAGCGTTTCCACTACGGACAGATGAAGCACCTGCGCCAGGCGTTCGCCCTCATGTCCTACGCCAACAGCTGCGTCAATCCCATCGTCTACGCGTTCATGTCCAAGAACTTCCGGAACGGATTCAGACACGCGCTCTGCGCATGCGCGGCGCGACGACGCGGCGGCGGCGGCGGCGGCCGCGACTCTTCGCGCATGCGCACTGCGCCGCTGCGAACGACGCGACAGACGTCGTTCCAGACTCCCGCCATCTCGATGGTCTACACACGCAGCGGAGGGAACTACGAGAAGGCGGGGATGGGGATGGGGACGGAGGAGGAGGAAGAGGAGGCCACCGAATTCAGTTAGACATTAATGGCTGCTGCTGCTGCTGCTGCTGCTGCAGGAGACCTTCATCCGATGAAGCAGCGGCCATCGACTGATTGCTATGTTGGAGATCTTTGGTGTAGCCACGAAGGGAGGGGGGGGGGGGGAGAAGGCAACACCCCATTCGGACTGGGGTAAGTCGTGGGATTTGCATTTTTAAATCGACGAGACTGGGGCAGGAAATGTCGGTCTGTGGAAGCTTTTTGCCCCCTCATTCCGGAACCGTGGCTACGCCACTGATGGTCATGATTGATTGATAATCTAGAGGGCGGAAAGAAGAAGAAGAGAGAGAGAGAGAGTTGTCACAAGGTCGTCTATAGATGTTTTAAGACCCGCTAATAAAATTAAATAACTAAAATAAAGGAATTCTAAAATAGAAGACGCTCTGATTTCGGTTTCGGGTTCTTGATCCGAATTCGAGTCCACTGAGACTAATAAACAGAACTTCCGATCTGACAATTTCGGAATAAATTCAATGCATTCGTGAAGCTTGTTCGAAGATCTCTTTGATGCTCGGCGCATGCCACAGCCTACAGGCCTACATACGACGCTCCATGGGCCGCCGACGATAGGGCTGTTTGTTCCGTGTCACGTGACTCTATCCTATTTCCTGTGCTTCAGTCAATGTTGACGATAACAGCTCTGCTGGAGAATTGTAAAAATACGCAAGCCCCTGCCCTCTGCACCCCTAGGCCTACATCTGTTATACGAGATATTCATTTGATCCCTATAACTAACTGAATCCATCTCAGTTGCCATTTGCGTCGTCCTTTTATCTGAATTTTCTGATGTACCGCAGCTCACGTCTCTGGCGATACAAAACAAGTCAATGCTTATTGATGATCGAGACAAAACAGATCGGATAACGCTTCGTCTCTTTACTTTAAAGCCTGAAGCTACCGTACGAAGACTCGCCTATTTTTCATTTTATCGTCTACATTCCCGGAAAGCTGTTATTTGTAGACGTCGAGAAGGACAAGCCCTCTAAGAAAGCAATTGAAAGAACTCTAGAATCGAAAACAACATTCTTTGGAGATAAAACACAGAGCGGAGAAGGATGTTTTCATTCCATGCACCTTGTTCAGTGTTCACAACAGCGTAGGTTTACAATGTATAGTGCGGTAAGATAGAGAATGCATGCTTTTTGGCCTCTACAGTTAAGAGGTAAAGAAACTACACAGATGTATCTGTCGATACGTTTGCTCATGCACATTGGGTCATTTTTTTAATATTTTTAATTTGACGTTTAAACTACGACTGATTACGGAGGTTTTAGGACTTCTCGTCTGATCGGTCGCATAGATACGAGGACATTGTTTTAGGGACTGTCCATTAATTACGTCAACAATTTAGGGGAGGGGAGGGGGTTTGAAAAAGTTTGACAGTTGTTGACAGGGGAGGGGGGTCAAGAGAAGTTGACGTCAACAATTTCACTTTTTACAAATAATCAAAAACTAGGAAATTTCATGGAATACTATTTATTATAATGGAAAAAAGCATGGCAAAAAAGGTCATAACCATCACATTTTGACACTCGACGAGCAAAAAAGGGAAAAATGGCCATCATCGCAAAAAATATTAACCTTTTTATTGGAACCTGTCATTGATCTGAGGGGGGGTCAAAAGTTTTTGACGTGATTATGGGGAGGTTAACTGAAAGTTGACAGTTGTTGACAAGGGAGGAGGGGGGTAAAAATTGCCCAAAAATTGTTGACATAATTAATGGACAGCCCCTTAGGCTTAGCCAATCAGCGTCAATTGCTTATATCAGACTGTTGATATTTGATTTTCTGTTCTAAATGTCTGTCTTCAATATATTTGGTAGAAGACTAGACGCCGAATTTCGCCACAAAAGGCGTTAAAATTGCAATTTGTTTAAAGTTTGAATTTTGAGTAATTAAAATGCATTTTCTTAAATTCCTGCTTGGTCCGTGGATTCTCCCCCTCTTTTATTAGGCCTAGGGTTGCATTTATTTCATGAGTTAATTTTGAGTAATGGGATTAATGTTCCTTGCGTTTTTATAACTCCGAGGCTCGCGAACATATCACAACACATTTCAGCTAAACTCCGCTAGTTTTATTTGCAGTGTCAAATTCTTAAAGCAAAGTCTTCAAATATTTAGAAGTCATCTCACTCGCACCGTCACAGTTTAAGGACAGAGCGAGTCTTGTTCAATAAAGCATTCCTTAATACGGCGCAGCATGCCTTGTTCCTTATCAAACAATAGTGTTCTGTAGAATGTACACCTATGTGAAAATGTTACGAAGCGCTACATAACCCGCTGCGATAACGAATTTTGTCAATATCTTTGCGAACCCCCACAACACGTCAACTGTTCTGCAAAAATGATAATTGAAACAAGACAACTCCAAGAGTAGAAGATGGGTTTTGGAGGCACATTGCGAGAGAGTGTTGAAGGAAGAGAAGAAGACAGATGCAGTGAACGTCAGAAAGGCAGACCGCGTCATGACACTCTCATGACAGCCACGCATTGCAGACAGTCAGTGGCGGCTCCAGGATTTGGCAAGTGGGGGTCGTTGGGGTGGCCAACTTCTAATCATGGGATTGCCAAACCATTTGTTGTTAGGTATGTATTATTAATTATAGGGTCCCAACAGGGGGCCACTGGGGGCCAGGCACTCAATAGGGGGCACGGACCCCACGGGGCCCTCTTTGGAGCCGCCACTGTAGACAGTCGATGTACGAAAGATCTCGAAAATGCCGATATGGAGTGAGTTGTAACGAGCGACGAGATGGATGATGGTCTGGTCTACGATCTGTCACGCAATCATTCGCCGAACGTGTCATCTGTTCGTAGTCGTTCCCCGAAAAACAAAAGGAAATTGGGAATATTCGGTCGGCGAACTCCGAATGATCGATGGCGTGCTCGATTAAGGAAATTGGTGGAAACGGTAACACACAGACACACGTATGCACCAAAAGCAACCATACAGACGGAGACAAACGGACGTAAACGCAAGCGCACACTCGGATACAGCATTGCGGGGACGTGTCGAACCTCTGCTTCAGATGCGAAATTACGACAGAGAAATGATGTTATGAATAAAATCATCTCGAAACTGAAGGATCTGACATCGTGAGAATTTAACTCTTACCGATCGCATTGTGTCACATGTATTAGGCCTATCTGAATCGGTTCTCTGCTTTTAACAAAAATCCCGGAAGAAATAGGAGAATGCCTTCGATCAGAATACGTGTCAGCAGACGAGCCCTGGATAGTACGGTCATCAAAACTACTAACAACAGACAGTGGCGGCTCCACCGGGGGTGCCAGGGGACCCGTGCCCCTATTGAGTGCCTGGCCCCCAGTGGTCCCCCATGTTGGGACCCTATACTTAATGCTACACACATTAAACAACAAATGGTTGGCCCCCTCATGATTAGAAGATTAGAAGTTGCCACCCCAGCGGCCCCCCACTTGCCAAATCCTAGAGCCGCCACTGACAACAGACTGATTTTTAGATAAGTAATATTATTAATAACAGAGTTTAGAGCGGTTCAGTATAACTGTGTAACCTCATTCTTTGCCTCTTGTACTTTAGTCGGTTTATTCCTGAATTTTCCTTCTTTGTCTTATTGTCTTTGAGTCAAATAACAACATTTCATACAGAATAAATAGAATACGACGTTTTTGTAAAATTTTAATATCTATTCTTTTAATATGACGCTCGTAAAATGAGAAAGAAGACAAGCGAGGTGACATAACGATTGTCAGAGGAATAGCTCGAAATCATGATGAACGGAATAAGAGGGAAGAATCAGAGAGAAAATACTGAAGAAGATAGTAAGAATTATGAAGGGCAAGAAATATGTTGTCGTTGGTGGAAATGCGCTGATTATAATTATCTTTATTATTCTGACTGCATGAGCTCAAATTTGCGTCCATTGGAAACGTTTCAGAATATTTAACGACGATTAGCTAAAACTGAAATTGAGCTTGCCAAAAAACGGCTTCTAGCTGCGGATAGGACCGAAACAGATACTTTAGTCTCAACGGAGAACGCTCCAGCGTCAAATATTAAAGGCATAATTTTGAACACGACGATTTTTGCAGAATGAAGGTCATTGCCCGTAAGGTGCGGATTTGAATAAAGGCGACGTTTTTGCGCGAATCATCTTTTATAGACGCTCGTTCATGAGAAAGAAAAAGGGTGACATAACGATTGTCAGAGGAATAGCTCGAAATCATGATGAACGGAATGGTTTGGCATCATTATAATTATCTTTATTATTCTGACTGCATGAGCTCAAATTTGCGTCCATTGGAAACGTTTCAGAATATTTAACGACAGTCGATGAGGAAAACGACTCTCCGCGGAAGGACCGAAGACAGTCAATGGAGAACGCTGGAGCGTCAGGTACATTGACACGACGATTGCGGTTGAAGGTCACCCAGGTGCGGATTTGAGGCGATTGCGCGAATCATCCTATAGCGTTCACAGAAAAAAGGGTGACGAAAATATTCGAGTAATTTGATAGACTGGTTTGGCATCAATGACAGTTACCGTGTGTCACTCAGTGCGCGTCCAACCGATCAAAAAGCTTCTGGGCAAAACTGAAGTTGAAATTCTTGAACATTTTTTCTCCCTCTGCCGAACAGTGTGGCATAAAAGAGACGAAGACCGTGACAAAGAGAGTGACAGCGAGCGATAGTAAAATGAAGCAACTACTTCCCCTCCCCACCCAATGGTCTGCCTCAAATAGCAAACTGAATACAGACCCCTATACAGACAACAACCAGAATATTCCAGTCAAAACAGTCGCTTTCGTAACTTAAGCAACTCTTGGAGAACGATCCATACGCACGGTCTCAGCAGACCGTCAATTAATGCATATCTTCATTAGACGGAAACAGAGAACTGGAATTCCGACTTTTCTTTACACACAGGTCTTACTTAGCCTCCTAAACCACTTAAAATCGCATTATTATTTACTCAGGTCTTCTTCGACTCCCCGTCAAACATGACAGCAGAATGCCTCGTATATCTATACGGACATCTTACGACGTCTCTTCGTCCCCTCTTCTCAAGGTCTTTCGTCGCACTTAAGCCATCACTCGCGGCGTCATGAAGGAAATGACATTCTGATCATCGATAGACTAAGAGTCTATATATCGTCTGCGTTACGACGATAGCCAAGAAGCGCCATGCAGACGGCGTCAAAGTAGACGATAAAAGTATTAGACGCCACCGATAACACACAGCGATTCAGTTGGATCAGGAGGAGTCATCTGCTGCATTAACAGCGTCGTTATTATTCAATCGTCAAAATTCCATTCGTCTCTTTCTACGAAGTTCCAAATTACAAGACGCAACATCAACAGAGGCATTATCAACGAATAAACCACTTTATTCGCAGAAGACGATTCCAAGTGTAAAACATTAACAACCGATTGTGAAAACTTCACTAAAATTCGTCAACGCAGTTATGAGTAGTTAACAAAGGTGGTTTAATGGAACCAATGGCTCAACAACAATAATAACAACAATAATAATAATAATAATAATAATAATAATAATAATAATAATAATAATAATAATAATAATAATAATAGCTCAATTGAGCTGCTAAAGAGTCATCTAATTTATAACAAACACAAGGTAAAAAAAAACATCAAAACAAAACATCATTGAATTTTAAGAAATTTGACGAAAAATTCATGTCCGAAATTCGCTCAGATTTCGCAACAGAATTGTAGGGGCCTTCTACTGAAGCCTTTGCACCAGAAATTTTGGCAGTATTCATCTCGAATTTGTCGACTTTTCTACTTAAGCGATTTTTCGCATTCTCTTAGGTTTGTTGCAGTGGCGTAGCGAGGGAGGGGCAGTGGCAGTGGGGGCGAAGTGCCCCAGGCGGCACTTGCCCTATGGGCGGCATTTTCGGGTTTTGTATATAGGCGTAGCTAGCCTACATACACGGCGATCTTTTTTTGCTTGCAAAGATTTTTCTGATGTTCATTGAAGGGGCGGCACCAATGTGTGAGGGCGGCATTTTTCGGGTTTAATAAAGATTAAAAATGCGCCGACATTTTTGCTTGTCAGGATTTTAGATCTTTCGTGTGTTGTGTTTTTTTTCAACGCGAAAGGCAACACTTTTTATTTTTCGCCCCAGGCGGCACTTTGCTTCGCTACGCCACTGATTTGATGATGATGATGATGATAATGATGATGATGGTGATGATGATGATGATATTAGCAATAACTTAAATTGCAGGGGTTCATCCTTGCCGAAAAGCCTGACAAACAAAAAAGGTCATCACAGGCTCAGATTTTGGGGTGTTGGGAGTGTCGGTCTCAAATGGGGGAGGGGGTGTTAGGGGTGTTAGGGGGTGTAAAAATATCCCTGGGTAAAAATCATACAGAGAATCGATATAAAACTTGTGATACAAGAAACCAGCCACCTAAACCACTTTAAATCAGAATTATTGAAACCTTAGGGGATACGCCCCCTCTGCACTCCAAGATGGCCAGCGATGTCCACTAAACGTGGTTCGGCCTCAACCCTTAAGCTTCCAATACGCGTTATTTATTCCATACGAACAGCGACTCGATAACCATAAGAATATGTTGTTTTACACAGCCCTAATTCAAACGAGCGGGTAGCAAATGTCCCTCTCTTCCTATCTCCACGCAGCGGCCCAATTCCTGCCGCAAGCCAACCGAAACCGAGGGAAAGAAGGGCCAAATATGGCCGCACATGTAGTTTTTATACTGCCGCGTCGCCATCTGGCGACTGCGGGCGGACCGGGGTTCGTTCGGACTTCGGACCCTGCTCCCTGGCGAATGGGGGGAAGGGGATGAAGTCCGCTCCATTAGTAATAATTATTCTGATTTATAGTCGTATAGGAGGCTTAATTATGCACGAATTTATTGTATTTACATTAGCAAACTGACTGACCAAAACGGCGTCAAATTTTTAACTGTGCGAGAACGAGGGTCGCAGCGATATGACAAACGTAATTAAGTTAGTAATAGGTAAGAAATAAATAAGTTTAATAACCGCGTCACCTGTGGAGTGTGGATAAGTAGGCCTAAGCAGTGTTTTTTTCTAGCCAACTTGACATTGAGGGAATTTTGAAATGTTTGGGGAGGGGCACAAGGACTGAGTCTCCACACTTTTGGGGGGGGGATTTCCATCCCCAGCCAACATCTAAAAAATTGGGGGGGAGTTTTAAAACTTGTGGGGGGAATTCCCCCAGAGAAGGCCTAGAATAAATACTGGGCCTAAGCAATTTGGTAACCTCCTAGTCCTAGTATCATCATCATCATCATCATCATCATCATCATCATCATCATCATCATCATCATCATCATCATCATCATCATCATCATCATCATCATCATCATCATCATCATCATCATCATCATCATCATCATCATCATCATCATCATCATCATCATCATCATCATCATCATCATCATCATCATCATCATCATCATCATCATCATCATCATCATCATCATCATCATCATCATCATCATCATCATCATCATCATCATCATCATCATCATCATCATCATCATCATCATCATCATCATCATCATCATCATCATCATCATCATCATCATCATCATCATCATCATCATCATCATCATCATCTTTCATCATCATCATCATCATCATCATCATCATCATCTTTTTATCATCATCATCATCATCATCATCATCATCATCATCATCATCATCATCATCATCATCATCATCATCATCATCATCATCATCATCATCATCATCATCATCATCATCATCATCATCATCATTTCATCATCATCATCATCATCATCATCATCATCATCATCATCATCATCATCATCATCATCATCATCATCATCATCATCATCATCATCATCATCATCATCATCATCATCATCATCATCATCATCATCATCATCATCATCATCATCATCATCATCATCATCATCATCATCATCATCATCATCATCATCATCATAGTTGCATAGAAGGTTTGCCAGCTCATTAGCAGCAATAGCTAAAGACACAAAACTTTTCCATTTATCTTTTCCGTTGTTAATCTCATTTCCATCTGTTAATTATTGTCATCATTTGATATCTTTCGAAGTCTTCTTTGATGTTATCCATCCACTTTTCCTGGATCTTCCTCTTCCTCTTTTTCCTTCTTTGTATGTGTAGAGTGCTTTATATGGGAGTCTGTTGCTTTTCATTCTATTTACATGTCAATACCATTTCAGTCTTCTTCTTCTGATTTTATCTATTATTGTCTCTTTCATTCCCAGTCTTTTCCTGATGTCTTCATTTCTTATTCTTTGTAATTTACTTACTCCCAATATCTTTCTCAAACAACTCATTTCTGCCACCAATAGTCTGTTTTCATCTGCTCCTTTTAATATCCACGTTTCTGATCCATAAAGCATTTGTGGAACAATGATAATGTTGTATATTTGAATTTTTGTGTTGATCTTTATTTCTTTAGCATTCCAAAATATGTCTAAGTCTTCCCATTTTCTGTAATCCTTTTGCTGCTCTCTTTTTAATATCTTGTTCGTGTCTTCCATCGCTTGATATTTCTCCTCCCACATATGTAAAATTCTTTACTTGTTCGATGTTATTTCCTTCTAGTCCTAGTATAGTCCTATAAAATAACGGTAATAACCGGTCCTATAGCTAAAATTGTTATTTTCACAAACTCGGTGGCAGGTCCGAATGAAACTGGCCTGCGGGCCGGATCTGACCCGCGGGGCGCCAGTTGGACAACTCTGAGCATAAACAACGACAGCAGTGGAACTGTTTGAAGCATAGAAGGTTTGAAGTAGCTGAAACCATAGAATTGCAGCTATAAGCGCCCTGGGCATTTAAAAATGGCGGGCAGCGAAGAGGAGGTACAATATCGAAGTCCTCTTGGAGGTAATTAATAGATTAACGGAATTTATATTTAACAACTAATTCTTTCAATACTCTTCAGTCTTAACGGTCTGCTTTTAACGTAAATCAAGCAACTGCCTGGCAGAATTTGGCCTATTTATTATTCAACTCATTTCTATAGCGCCAATTTATATATATATATATATATATTGTGTTGCACTCCTTGCACAGGCCATCCGTTACTGGGAAGTTTCGACGACACAATGCGCCAGGGACTGAGTAAGATCCTAAATATTTGCCTATCAGACCACCAATGGGTTCAGGCCACGCTGCCTATTAGAGATGGCGGACTGGGCATTCGTCGGGTGTCTTCGCTGGCATCTTCTGCCTTTTTGGCTTCAGCTGCGAGCACCTGCTGACTCCAGTCATTCATTCTCCTGAAGGCTGGGCTGGCCATTGACTCACATGAGGCTGCAATTATCACCAAATGGAGCCTAGAGAGCCAGATCCCCATTCCAACATCAGGCTGACTCGATAAGCAGGCCACTTGGGACCGCCCAATAATTCTCAGGGAGATTACCAACTTGCTTTGTCCCGACCTTAGCCAATACCATCAGGCCCGCCTAAGAGCAGTGGCAGCGGAACACGCCAGCGACTGCATGGCTCCATGCGCTGCCTATCAGCTCTTGCGGTCTGTGCTTAGACGACGAGACAACTCAACTAGAGTTGCAGTGGGTCTCCGTCTTGGCGCTTTCATTTGCGAGCGGCATCTCTGTCCCTGTGGCGAGCAGGGCCAGGAGAATGGTTCCCACGGACTCTCCTGCAAACTTTGGACCAGGTCACCTTGCACATCATTCCATGCTCAATGACGCATTCTACCAGACCCTGGTACGAGCTGGCATACCATCGGTAAAGGAACCACCTGGTCTTCTCAGATTCGATGGAAAGAGATCGAACAGCATGACCGTGATTCTGTGGCAAGCCGGCCGCTGCCTGTTGTGGGACATCACTGCAGCAGACACAGTTGCTACCACTCATCTGCCATTGACGTCTCTCTCTCTCTCTCATCAGTCAGAAAAATTGTCAAGTATACTGTCTTGTCAGCCGACTATTTCTTCTTGCCACTGGCCTTCGAGACTCTTGGCCCAATCAGTCATGACGCACTCACTTTCATAAAACAGTTGGGTCGTCATCTTTCCGTTCTTTCCGGAGACACAAGGGAGAGGTTTTTGCTCCAGTGCATTTCAATAACGTTACAACGTTTCAATGCGATAGCCTTCCAAGGGACTTTCTCTGATTCTGATTCGGATCTAGACGAGAGCTGGAAAGTAGATATTTATCTGTCTCCAGACACTTTTTGTAATAAGTTCCTTGGGAACTAAGTACAAAGGGCATAAATATATAAGCATATATATGCATATATATGCATATATATATATATATATATATATATATATATATATATATATATATATATATATATATATATATATATAAGCATCACTCTCGCCCAGCATTAAGCATTCAGAGTAACTGCACTCTCTTTCTTTCTGTCTCTCACTCTCTCTGTCTGTCTCATTGATCTGCAGCTATCTTGAAGTCTGTATCACAGCGTATCTTACTGAATTTGTTGCATTATCAAGTCACAACTGACGAGATAGGTGACTTAACTGTACGAGTCAATGTCGTAATCCCTGGAATAAAGAAGCAGCGAATGAAAAATGGAATAGCCAATGGTTCGGTTGAAGTGCAATTTTCATCAAGGTAATTAAACATATTCTCTTCAGATTCCCCCTTATTCAGTTAAACAAGCAATATAATAATAATAATAATAATAATAATAATGCACTTTTATAGCACCATTTATAAACCCAAGGATATCAATTGATGGTACTCGAAATCCATCCATAAAAGACCAGAGATCAGTGAGAGAAAAACAGCAGGACAGACTATAGAGGAAATTATATTGGAAGAGATGTGTTTTAAGACTAGATCTGAAAGTACATAATTTATTGGATATAACAAACATAATTGACATTCATATTCTTCATGTTAATTCCATATTAGTAACTCTATCATTATTTATGTTTGATTAGAACACCCCACTTCTGGACAGTGGCACAGTTAAAGTTAAAGCTAAGGACGTTCCATTGATTTGTGCTGTTGCTTTATTTATACATCATCATCTAGCTTTTCTTTCCATATATTAACCCCTTAACTGGGGATCTCGGATATATCCGTCCATTTTACATTGAGTACATTAAATACATGGTTAAGGGGTTAAGTGACATTGTGTCAACTTTTGCAGAGCATTTGAGGTGAAAGTTCAGCTGGACAGTAAAGAAAGCAGCAGAAAAATGGCCGATATTTATCGATACAAAATCAAACGTCTGCCTCAAGATATCCTCCCAGAAAAGTCCATGTACAAGGCAAGTCAGAAATATTGAGCACTCTACTTCAATCAGATTTTGACCAATGATTTGAGTAGTTATTGGTATGACATACAATTGTGAAGTGAAGAAATGATAAATTTGCCAGTTTTTATTTTCACATAGAATGCTATTTTCAGCACAAGGTTTGTTGTGAGAAACCTGTAGTTAGTAAAGCCTGTTAGGAAATATCGCTGTGACAGTTTTACTTTTTCAATTTGTTGCCGCTGGTGTTTTTGTTCAGAGAGTTGTAGAAGTAATTCACTGTACAGATTAATTATCTGTTATTGTTCTCTAATAATTTTCAGATTGAAAAAGACAAAATTGTTTTGACACTTCTGAAGGCAAAGCCACTCTCCTGGGCGGGTGACTTGGATGGCAGAGGATTAGAAATGGATGACAGTGACTGACTTGGCTTGAATAAATAGATAAATATCGTGATAAATGATGTTGGCAGAAGCTTATCTGTAACATTAATAGGAATCACATATTAATGTTTGAGATGTTTCCTATTGCTTTTACTTCAACTAACGGTAATGATAACTTGTATTGACAATTTATTTTTAAAATTTAAACCCAGTGGCTTTGGTTGCTAAAATTAGTAATTGAAATTTGTAGTAGTGTTTGAATAAATTTTCTTGCTTATTTACTATCATCTGCTTTGATAATGTTACAATGATGTCTTGGGGTCCATCCATATATAGTACATATGCACTGATGGGGAGGGGCATATTTACGGTGTGCAAACGGGGGCAGGTGGAAATATGCCTTTTTGTGTATGTACTATATGGATGAGCACTTTGTTTTATTTCAAGTCTGATTTTGTAAAGTGAATTTTGTCATAAACTGGGCAAATTATCAAAGTTGAATGCTTCCTAATAAGGGGTTTGCACCAGTTGGTTATCATCTGTGCTTTGGTAGGAGGTACATGGTTATGACAGTTTTGTCTGATGTGTTGAAAATTAGTATCTTTAAGTTTCAGTTGACTGTCATCTCATGCATGCTTACTTACAAGTTATGTGACGAGATATTAGGCGATCTGAAACCTTCATTTGAAACCTTCATGATATATTTTAATAAGATTATTTATTTATTCAGCAGTTGTTATTCTTTATGATGGACAGCTTATGCAATGTATTGTGTTTTCTGTAAATGATGTCATGTATAGTTGAAAAAATACAGTGCAATCAGTGGTGCAAAAATCTATCCAAGGGTTTTCAGAAAGGACATAAAATTTATGAAATAACAAAATTTAGAAACAAATGAACACAAAAATCTCAACAAGGACACACAACTGAGGACAAAATAATACCAAGGACATAAGGCCAAAGAACTTGTCAGAGAAGGCAAAGACCAAATTATGGAGCAGAGTACTGATGATATTTATTATTGGGTAATATTTGATCACTTTGACGCAGAAGGCCACACACAAAGCAGCTTCAGCTTTATTAAACAGAGCTAGGTTAAAATGAAATAATGCCACTGCAAATGGAAATATTCCAAAACGATCCAAGCCATCAAGTACAGTACAAAAGATCAAATTGCCAAAGTCTGGTACTGGAATAAAACAAAATCACATAGGATTACCGGTACATACAAAATGCCAGTAATTATTATGTACACATCACCATCATCATAGAGACATGTTGCAAGCTATCATTTTTCTGTGAAAGAAATCCAGCACATTTTGAAGACTGTAACAACACTGCACAACACCTGGTTAATGCAAAAACCTTGTTCTTAAATTTCACAGTAAAAAATTAGATACTGCCCATGCCGACTGCTGATGAAAATATTCCAGAAGTAACATTTTCCTCAAAGCACAACTGCAACATTAATCTTCATTTCCTTTCCACATCATTCAGTTTACACAACAGATTACATCAAGATCAGCAGCACATTACAAGGAAGTGGCACTTTCTGCACAGACAATTGCACATCTCATAAAAGAAAGAAGTTTAAGTGATGAATTATGCTGAATATATGTAGTCATATGGCAAAATATTCTTTGCATAGAAACAAAAAAAGAAATACTTTAAATTAAAAAAATAGCAGAAATAGAAAGATATCAAATTCATTGGCAAGTAAAATAAAGCAGTTGCTCAAAAGTTATTCCAAGCCAAAGGAGGCAACATCTAAAATTTAGACAATTATGTTCAGCAACAGCTGCTTTTGTTCAATAAAAGCAAAATACCATGTAGCAATGATACGGAAATTAGCAGATAAAAGGTTAATATGATAAAGCAAATAAAACAGTTATATAAAACATCAATTACAGCAAATTAAGTCTCAATCAAATTAAGTCTCTCAATAACATCAGGATAACTTCACATGCAATTAACAGAAAAACCTGTTTAAACCTTTTGCCCCATAAATCAGGGATAACATTAACACAGGTTGAATGTAAAGCATTAACAAAGGTGAGAATTAGTGTCAAAATATGAAGGTCTGACTGTATTAAGCTGCTAAAATAAAATCAAGTTCCACAATTCAACCCATAAGTATCTTATCAAAGTATGCTGCTGACATGTACAATTGTACATGTACATGTAAAGTATCTACAACAATAAGCAATAATAAAGCCAATGCCTGAAAACTCTGCCAAGGTTCCAAGCACAATAGAAGTATAAAGATATACTAGATAAATATATAAACAATACAAACAATTTACTATGATTAAGCACATAGGAATAAGGAACTACTGCAGTACTGCTCTTGAAAGCACTATAAAGTTCACAAGATTTTACTTACTTACTTACTTAAAGATGTACTAGTATTCACAACCAGCAGAATGCATTAAACTCAAGCCTATCAGAATGACTGTTCAAGTTAACCTGCCTTTCAGTGACCATTTAAAATATTAAAATAAACATAAAAATTAAAAGACTTTTGTGCAATTTGTAATTAAGCATTAGGAAAATAAAGTTAGTTCTTTGCACCAAAAGAAATGTTCTAAAACCAATTCAAAATTAACTCATAAATTCAAACTTCTGAGTTTTCTTATCCCGACAACTGCAGCCGGGATTGGAAGCACGCCTCCAAACGTTTTAACAGAATTTCAGTTATAACCATAACATAACAGGCAAATGATATCATACAGACGTGTGTAAAATTACTAAAATAAAAATAAACAATAAGCCAACAATTAATGTTATCATCTCCTGCATTTACAGTAAGAGAGCTCCTTACCTTATAGAGCCCGGTCTAAATGTTGTTTGTCATTGATATACATTGATTGAAAAAAAAACAACTTAACAATTGGAATCAAAATAACCAATTTAAGTTTTTACGGAAACCAAGCACCTACTACACAACTGACAAATACCTAAAAGAAAGACGATCAGCTATGTCTTTAAAACCCATCTGGTTTTCCTTTCTTCCTGTAGTCACAAACAGCAAAGAGGCAATTCTCTGGAGCATCTGGTTCATGGCAGTGGGACTTCACCAGCTGCACTACAGATGGAAATCCCATATTATTTAACACCAGAACATGGCCTTTCTTCTTCAGGCCATTCACAATACCCTAGAATATATCAAAACAGTTACTGTCACAATTATTAATCAATAGTCAATTACAGGGACATTGGCTTTAAAAAACTTGTCCTTGTAAATAATAATGAATTATAGCCAGTCAATTGAATTTCCTATATATCCTGTGGCCAAACCAAATTATTAAGCCCAAACCTAGTGGCCTAATAGAAGATTACCCCTGCAAAAGGTTCCATACAGACATCTAGCATTAGCTATACAGACATCTAGCATTAGCTATACAGACATCTAGCATTAGCTATACAGACATCTAGCATTAGCTAGATGTCTGTAGGGAACCTTTTGCAGGGGTAATCTTCAATTAGGCCACTAGGTTTGGGCCTCCCATTTTTTAAGAGGCTCTCAATAGGGGAGGGTAGAAGAGAGATACAGGGTTGCCCATCCCCAATCTCACTTTTTCATCCAAGTTTACGTCTATGGAACCATTAGAATTAAGAATAACACTTCAATTGAAATTTTGACTGTGAAAACATCCCTGCCGCTCAGAAATAATGGGCCAGTCTTTGAAATTTAAGTTGCTTTGTGCAACGTTTGGACCATTTTTGATGAGTGATCGAAACAAATTAAAAACATATCCATAAAAATACGAAGCAGGCGTCTTCACTACTTTGGGCATGTTGCGAGAGCAGCCTCAAACATGGACCACGCGAGAGCCCTACATTAAAGCCATTAAAGGTCACCCAAATTTGTGGTAAAGACCAGTTGGTCACATAAGAACTACCTGGACAAGAACAATTCAATCTGACTTGGGTCCTTGTAATGTTGGACTTTTCACTGCCTGGAAAACGGCTCAAAACAGAGATTCTTGGAAATGTTTAGTGGAAAAGGCTATGCTCTGTCAGTGAGCTTGCTGCTGCTGCTGATGATGATGATGATGATCAAAACAAAAGAGCAGTCATTCGATCAGAATGTGAAATCAAAAAAGCATTATTAATCAGAACCAATGCAGATCAATCTGAAGCTGACTTCACAGTCCAGCAATCAGTCTCACCGTCAGGCATGAGACGCAATGTCACGTAATAGAATATCTGTATAATGCCTCTTGTGAAGAATCACTCAGAAGCTCTTCCACTTCATACTGATCAAGCCTTCAGCCTCCAAAATATCGCTCAGCCGACAAAAATTTATACAATGGCATTTTCTGCTCGTCAGCGGCACACTTGAAAGGTGCATTTGGACTTTAAAAACTTCCTGATATTGCTGTTTCCCATAGCCAAGTGTCTTGTTATTGAAACCCACAAAGAGTTAATAAACACACAGTAAAAACAGCTTATGAAGACACTAGAATGCCAATCATTCAGTAATTATCTAAAGAAAATTTTAAGAAGTTCCTGAATGAAGTTTTTATGGCCTTTAAAGCTGTCTTGGAATAATCTAAGATGGTGTATACAAAATATTTTAATCTCATCATGTACGTAGAGAAATTACCTGAGGGAAAGACGGTTCGTAGAGAATTTCATCAGGCTCCAGTTGGTGATGTACACGCAAAGCATCAACGGCGCCATCTACTTTCTTACCGAGCCATAAATTATGAGCAGCCACCTGAAATAACAGAAATTATAGCAACATTACTAAGGAGAATCCAAAATGAACTCAAATGTCAAATTAAAGCGAACGTGCCAACTGCCATGTAATGCAATTGTCATACTAAATAAGTTAATTTGTCCTCTGCTGTTTGATTTGATTTTCCAATGTTTTGCCTTTCTGTATAGAGTTCATGATGCTGAAAGGGGCAGAGGAATAGCGGTATGATTCATGCTTTACCATTTGTGGTAAAGTAGGATTAGTAAGCTTTTGACAACAGTGATTTAAACTGCCCTGGCAGGAAAACAGGGCTCTTGATTTCAACCAAACTGCAATAATTGCAGTGACATAACAGGCAAATGATATCATATAGATGTGTGTAAAATAAAAATAAACAATAAGTTAATAAATAATGTTATCATCTCCTGCATTTACAGTAAGAGAGCTCCTTACCTCTATAGAGCCCAGTCTAAATGTTGCTTGTCATTGATATACGTTGATTGAAAAAAAACAACTTAACAATTGGAATCAAAATGAAAATATATAACACAATGGCAGTACCTTATATTGTATGGCTCAGAAACATGGATGCCAAAAAAAGCTGATGAAAAAGGACTAACGGTGGCAGAAATGTGCTGTTTAAGGCAAATACTGGAGGTGAGCAGACTGCAAAAGATAAGAAATGAAGATATCATAAAATTAATCTGGCTAAAAGATAACATAGTAGAAAACATAAGAAGAAGATTAACTGGGTTTTGTCACGTGTGCAGAATAGAAGACAACCGATGGCCATACAAAGCTCTATACCCAAAGAAACAGGGAAAGAGAAGAAAAGGAAGACCAAATAAATATAATGGACTGACAACATCAAAGAAGACCTCAAACTCTGACAAATCAACATCGCAGAAGCCAAAAGACAAGCCATTTCCAATTACTCCAATAGTCACAAAAAATTTCAGAATAAATTTTCACACAAACAAAGCAGAGAATCAGCAGCAATAAAAGTGACTCTTACAAAGACAGAGGCTGAAGTAATCTGTTTTCCACCGGCAGCACCAATCACCAGAACAACATCATCATTTCTATCAACAACTATCGAGGGGCACATGGAAGACATCGGCCGTTTTCCAGGTTCAATGTAGTTTTCCTTTCCAAGGGCCGAGCGTCCGGGTGTCACAAAGTCGGCCATTTCGTCGTTGTATATGATTCCAGTTCGTTTGCCAACCATCTTTGAACCAAACCTGATGCACAGGAAGGACAAAATTCCTCAGTAATGTTTATATTTGCTGTGTTAACCCTTTCACGCCATAAGACCGATATTTTGGCTTCATAACCTATTGGTTATATGGATCGTCAGGACAAAGGGTTAATATGCAATGTTAAAGATGCAAAAAACTCAATTGACAATAATACATTTACTCAAATACTCCACGAACAGCAATAAAACACAAGACAGATGCCCACAGTGAAATGCAAATCACTCAAAAGAGCACCAACTGTAAAGACTCATACCGTCTTTTCAAAAAATAAATAACATCAACAGGAAGAGCTGAAGCAACATGATACCACACATCAGCAAGGAAACTGGCTAAGCATGCTCAGTTACAATGAAACAATCCTCTGCCACAGCTACAAAATCTAAGTCCCAAAGGAAAAGGCAAGGAGGTCTACCATCTTCAGACATAGCAATCTCAAAGAACGTATAAGAGAAGAAAAGAAATTGCTAGTACAGTTATTAAAAATAATTTTAACTGAGTTAAAATATAGATGACAAATATCAGTAAAAAAAATAAACTGCTAACACAGAGTTTATGGTGGTTGTTGCCGACACAGCACCTCCATCCGGAGATATAATAGAAAGATGCGATGTGCCACGATCGCTGTTTGAAGAAAACTCCGGATGGTAGTAAGAGACATTCTGTGTATGAGTCAGATTAATTTTACTTCGTATGTAATTGGCAAAGTCGTATGACGTCAGGTTTTTCATAATCTAATAAAAGACACAAAGGAAACTCATACAGCAACTACATACGTGGAATATTTTTACCTGGTTTTCTACAATACTCATTTGTACAACTGAAAACAAAGACCAGCTCCTGAACTTGTAAACTTCAACATTCTTTGAATAATGCATGCAATTGAATATTAAAGTTTTATTGGTAAATGCAATCTCTCTTAGTAAAGCCAAACAATTCATAGGATTGCAACGTATAAAGTTAATGGATACATCATTCAGCATTGAATCGTCGCTGCAAAGAAAACTGCCTGAAAGCTCACTTCTTTGATGTCGACAAACTTTTCATCACCTAGATATGACCTCATTGCATAACCAAACTTGAAAGTTTCTACAATCTTGTGATAAGTCTCAACTGTCCTTCGCGTTCCATCAATATTTTCAGATGTCAGATTGAACCCTTAAAATAAAGAATGAATCACATATACAGGGTACCAATGACAACCCTTTAAGCACAACAATAACAACAGCCACTACTACTATTACCACTACTACTATTATCACTACTACTATTACTACTACTAATACTGCTACTATTATAACTATACTATTCAAGAAAAGGATTTAGTGCTCTGTGAACAAATAAAATGGTAACAGTTTGTCAAATAGAAAATTTAAAAGAATCATCTAAACAAAATAAAAGCTATATTTTTAAAGTAATGAATTATTTATTTATTTATAGTTATGATTAGCCTGAACAAGTTGCATATCAATAAAATTAATGCACTTTCAATCCACTGAAACATACAAGCAATTGTTTTAATATAAAAATTCAGTCAACAGATTTTTAATGTTTTAACAGACAATTTTAAATCATAACAGATGATACAAAAACAACAGAAAACCGTCTCTTAAAATCTCTAAAAAAAACTAAACAGAACCTTTACCCTCGAGTATTCGAAGCATAAAACCAAACAGGACTCCACTCGAAGGTGGCCGCAAAGTGTGCAGTCGATGTCCCGATTGCTCCAACTCCAATTTCAGCGTTTCGTCTTCCAAGACTCTGTAATCTTTCAAGTCTTCCGATGTTACAATTCCACCTGAAATTCAAATGTTAGATTAGACTGACACAATCATTTCAGCAGTGCCCGGCTATCATGGCGGAAGAGGGCCCTCCCCCCTGACACCTCCAACGACACGAGTCACATCATCAGTGCAGGGCATCCTAGAGCATGCCTCTGGGCCAGCCCAGCCCTGTATCACTGCATTTCCCACCTCCCCTCACCCAAAGAGACAAAGTATTCAGGGTCGACTGCCTTGACAACTATGGATAGACAACTCCTCTAGTGGCTACAGTGGCCCTATTGCTCCAAAATCTAAGATATTATGCTAGCACCATTAACTGGCTTTCAGTTTGTCATTGCACTGGGTCTTCTTAATCTCACTGAACTTTCGTGCTACCCTTTGAACTCTTTCACACCACCTGCTCTGCTCCTCTCATCACCTCTTATCCCTAGATCACACACCACTCCAACACAGTCATGCAGTGAGAGCCACTGGACCCTTTCCGTTTGGAATACACCAACTCCATTCATTTGCTCCTCACGTCTAACCACCTTCGATAGTTCACCATGAAAATTAAATCCATACTTCAATGCCATACACATCTCCTACGCCTGGAGCACCTCTGAGTAGAAACAGAGGCAGCGCTATGCAAATACCATATTACATTACACAATGCAACCATTTACAGAAATCGCAAGTAAATGAAATACAAAAATCCTTACCAAAGCCTTTTATTTCTTCGACGATGTCTTCAGCGAGGGAACCCTCGTACAATGCGTCTGGATTGTCCTGGATCTTCTTGAGGGTCTCTGCCAAACGAGGACGTTTCATGACGTCACCTTCCTTGTACAGACTTCCGTCGGGCTTTACAAACAGTTGCCTGGAGAAGCAAAATGAAAACATTCACAACAATAGAAGCATTTCTAAGCCTAAAAATCATTATTCAGCAAATAAATCATTACAGCAAACAAGAGAGCACAGAGCATCAAATGCACTATCTGCCAAATGAGTCTGGTCCACAGCAATGTTTGGTCATAAGTTCCTGATTATAAGTGGATTGTGGATTATACCAGAGATTGACAACCTTTTGGTGGTACTGTGCCAAAGATGGAGCTCAAATTTATTCAGCATGTCGACAACCTATCAGTGCTGGAAGGTTCATGGACCCTCAAACTATCAACACAGTGACTGGTATAGTGCTTTGCCAAAGTAATTAATATTCCGCATCTTGCACACGCCACTGAAAATCACTGTGTGCCACGTTTGGCTCGTGTGTTGTAGATTGTCGATGCCTGAACTATACAGTAACAAGTAATGATTTCATGTGTTCTCAAGGCATTTGTTATGTACAAATATAATTTGTATCCAAAAACACTGTGAAACAAAAATGTACATTTTAAACCTACAAAGAAAATTAAATCAAATAAATTTTATTAATTTGGCATATCTTCCCATCAGGATATGCTCAAAGCAAATGTAATCAATCATTCATATGCAGACTGGTTAAATTACAACCAGTCACTAGTATCACACACATAGAACACAAACAATTCTGCACAATATTACTGAAGACCAGAGTTGTTTCGGATGATGGCTTCGTTGAGGCTGATGAATCTAGCGAGAGCCCAGCCAACTGGAAATCCATTTCGGCACAGATCGATTGTTGGAGTGAATAGATCTCTCCACGGAAGCCTTCCAAACTGCTTCCAGACCTCGTAGTACCCTTTTATCTCACCTGGAACAGCAATAGCCTTGCCACCTGGAAACATTCAATAAAATTCAGCTGTAGTCATGCTGCTTGGAAATTGACAAAATCTACAATCATTTCTTATCAATTAATAATCCAAATGGACCTACAAAGCACTACACACACACACACACACACACACACACACACACACACAAAGTAGAAGGAAACAGAAGGCAAAAAATACCAAGATAAAGATGGATGGATAACATCAAGGAGGATCTGGAAACAAAGAAAGGACATGACAATCATAGAAGGATGCAGACTAAACACAAGGTCGAGCAAAGTGGAGATGTTTCATATCTAACTATTGCCGCCATGCAGGCAGAAAGTGAAGATGATGATGATGAACCCAAATGTATGATTGTTTCAGAAGTAGGATTGCACTGGAATTAGTTAGGATATATCCAGATCCCAACCATTTTCAATGGATCAGGTCATATCTAAACCCAGTGAATGCATACTGTGATATGCATAAATTGTATAAATAAGTACAAAATAGGAGGCAACATATATACCTTCCTAGGCCACAAACCACATAAGCAGCTAGCAAACTTCAAATAAAATTCATTAAGTGTAAGAATATATGCAACTGTGGCACTACATACAAATGTTGGACTCCAAAATTTCCCAGCACAAGTTGTTTGGTTTCAGTACTTGCATCTGAGCCAGATCTGATCATCAGATCTAGAGCAGTCCTAATCAAATGTCTTGCAACCAATAGATGGCTTCAAATTCTGTGATATAAACCTTTGTGAATTCAGGCCCTCATTGGAGGCATAAACACAAGTGAAACAAAATCCAAACAAACATGAGAACTCTACAGTAAACAGTGACTTCAGGTGTACAAAGTACAGTTGGCTGACAATATGCCTGCTTCTCTGTTTAAGGCATGTGTCTTTCTAAAAGACAGTTATAGTGAAACTATCCGAATTGGACATTAGGTACAAGCAGTCAGTTTAAACATTGGAATTTTACTGAATTTTCATCAGAGATTAAAATGTTAAATACATGACATCTTTATTTATTTCTCCATAATTTATCTACAATCTCCATAAAAGATAAACAGAATAACATATACATAAGCCTATATACTTATCTAATAATAACATAATATTTACAGTACTCAGAGGAAGGTTGAGAAAGAAATAAAAATATGGTTACTAAAGGGATCATGGATCCCACATGAAAGTAACCAGTACATAATGATAACAGACATACATGCCTATTGCTGCATATGGATTCAATTTCCATCTGCCCACAATAATAAATTCCATCAGGGGTTTTACCATAAGTATCTGATGATCCATTCACAAACATATCTTTTGTGGCCGCTTTTGGGGCAACTTCTCTTGCGTCAAAAACTTTCATGACCTTTGCCGATCCATTATGAGGTCTGTAACAAAAACAAATTTCCTCAGCAGATCAAGATTCAAACCAATACTTCGTCAACATCATGACATCAACCAAATTCAGATTTACAGTCTGCTGGCAAAGTGGTCCTGTCAGCCAGTCACAAGATTCAGGGTTCAAGCCTGCATTGTGTTAGAAACTTCTGCTGTTTCTGCATAGGCAGTCACCAGTCAACTTAGGTGTGAATGTTAGAAACCTACTCAGCAAAGAGAAATATAACAGGGGGAGGGCCAACAACCACCATCTTTTGGTGATTGATGCCCAGCAAAATAAAAGGAGCTGACAATTAATCTTAACGTCCTTTGGGTTGTTCAACCTATTTACTAATCAACGACAATATGACAACTACTATTTCTGTCTTAAAATACTCCGTGGAGACAGTTTGGAGCAATTGAAATGTTGCATTAAAAATGCTGCTGAAATTTCTGTCATCATCATCTATTGTCTTCTTCATTCTTGCACTTGGAGATGGGTCTTAAAAATGAAAGAACCACATCACCAGAGTGTTCAAGATACATCACTCAGGTGAACGACAACTACTGGTTCTACAGATCATGGTTACTGACCTAAAATAATAATACAAAAAATAATAATAATAACAATAATAATAATAATAATAATAATAATAATAATAATAATAATAGCAATAATAATGTTATAATAGCCACAGCACAAAAATATTCATGGCAAACATCAGAGCAGATGTCTTTAACCCTTTGGCCACGTAAGGCCGATATTTCAGCTTCATAACACATTGGTTATAAGGATTGCTGTTGCAAAAGAGTTAATGCTTTGAACTGGCATCTTTCTACCATCATAATCGTTACCATCCAGAAAATGTGCAAAGCAGGTTCAAAGGTCACCTTGGCTTCACTTACCTGTCATAAACAATCACCTGAAATCCACCTCCAATTCCACAGCTCATAGCACTGTGAATGCCAAGACAGAGCAATGTAGCAACAGCTGCATCAGCAGCACTGCCATTCTTTATGTACATAATGTCCCTAGTAACAAAGAACAGCAGTAGAAGACTCTTAAGCTCAAGTGGAATGGAGTAACTGTACATAAGCATAGATCTGCCAAGCACTGTACTTGTTTTGCATGTAGAACTGATATTTTAAGCAACTGTTGCTGTTATTGCAAGCTCACCCCTTCACTTCACTTCAACATGTCTAACTTGTGGCAAGTTTATATATATTGTCCTGAGGGCAAAATCACGTAAAAGTGGACATGGACACAAAAAAATTTAATATTCTTTAACACATTTTTGTCCATATTTATCAATTTCCAAATGTTCAAAGCTTCTGAACCTACCACAAGCTTTTGGTAATCAAGAACAGTTCAAGTGGGACGATATTAATAACCATGTATCAGAGTCTGACTTAAGTAAAAACTGTATGTGCTGAATTAAATTTCTGTCAAAGAAAATATATCATTCTGCACTAAGCAGGTATCTGCATAGAAAAAGCAAACTGGATTTTATTAGGTATAGTATTAGGCATAAATTATAATCACAAAAGAGGCAAGCATACAGGCACAGTGCCTTGTGAAACATGAATGGCAAACCAACTAAAGTTCAAGCGTCCACATATCTAACAAACAAACCAGTTTCCACTGGGCTATAGGAAAACAACTTTGCATTCGTGAAAAACTGAAAGTGTTCCATCTCTATTCATTACGGCTGATTGATTGACCAATGTCAGTTTGTTAGTGTCAACTCAAAATCAAAGAACAATCAAATATTACTAAATTGATACACTGATAACAGAAACATAAGCCACTGAGTGTACAGTAGGAAATCAATGTTAACAAAGAGATACTAAATGAAGAGGTAGGGGAAGAGAATTAATTATCTGTATTAAATAAAAGGTTACCGGTAATTGCTATAGGTTTGCTGCTCAGTACAGGATTCAGAACACAATGTTCTAGGCATTGGTAACATGACATAAACTGTTTAGCTATCATTATTCTGTAATTTAATTCCATAGAAGGGCCTAAATATAGCCAAAGCACTATGTAGAAGGAATTTTAACTTCATGCCAAGACAATATTTCATTATCAATACACAACAATACAGTAAGTTGCAATAAATTTTAATTGACCAGAGCTTAATACTCATCATATGTACTTTGACAAGCAAAAGTGACCTTCTGCAAGTTAATGCTTTTCTAACGATGTAATTACAAATATTTTATGTACTTATGAAAATTAACCTGTAGCAGGTTTCCAATAAAAACCACATTGAATTTCTCTATATTATTCACCTGACTTTGTGCCTAAGTCTAAAATAATGGCTTTGCACATGACCTGAGTAGAATTCAAAGTATAATGGATGAATGACAAAATTATCATATTCTGGGTAACACAGATGATTACATGACATAAAAATTGGAAAGTTTAATGCAGACAGACTACTAATAAGTCCACCGTAACAGCAAAAACTGTCAATTTTATTTATTTTGAATAAGAACTAATATTTTAGAGAAGGCTAAAATTCTGCAATGGTTTCTCGATCTTACTTGCCAATAGACGAACAATGTGGGGCATCTGAGGCAACCGCAGCGTGTTTGTAGTGGCCCGTCGCTGAGTGATGAGCCTCTGGCCATGACCACCAGATCAGAACGATTATCACAGCGAGAAACAATAGCAGCACTCCAATGACCAAAACAGTCCTCATGCAATTCCTAGGCAAAGAACAGATTTCAAATTCAATCTTCAACTCTAATCAAAACATTGACTTCTTTCAGTGTTTTATACAGGTCTCTTAACCCCTTTACCAGCCATTTATTTGTAACGTAATGTAAAATGGAGGCATATGTGCATCACCGCAGGTAAATGGGTTAAAGGGGACTTTCTCTCACAGATTAAAACTTTGCAGTTTTCTCCTGAACAAAATTTTTGTGAATAAATTGTAGGCCTATCTATTTATACAAGACACCTTCTATAGCGCCAAAGCACATAGCGAAAGCCAAAGTCAAAGGTGCTCAGGCATCGATTTTATTACGTGGATTAAATTATCACAACATAAACTTGTTTGCTATGACTTCATAATTAGAAGGTAGGCAAAACAAGTCTAGATCAGAAACAAGTCAGTTCCTGATTCTTTCTGCATTCAATCAGGATTATTAACTAGTATAAAGATAGTGTGCAATACTTTTTGGTATGATGTAGTGCAATACTTCTGACTTTTTCTGATTCATTTACCAAATAGCACCATAAAACGCTAAAAATATGCAATTACCTTTCAATTATTTACTCAATCTGACACATTTAAAAGCAATACCAATAAATCTTTCAGGGTTTTTATCGGAATTCTACTTTCGTATTTCCACACTACCTTCGATTTTTCGTCTGAGAATAGCTTGACGAAGGAGACAAGAAGCTCTTCCTCTGTTCTTCGTTTTCTTCCATCTCTCCACTTCGAATCTTTTCTAATACAAAAATACACTCAAGATTTTAAATTCATAATATTTTTCGAATTAGACTTTTGTTAATGTTCGCGTTAAACGGCGCTGGACTTAGATCTCCACGGTTCAAACATGAAACAGAATCCGAGGTCCATCAACGAATCTCCGTTGTTGAACGATTATTTAATTTATTTCATTTGGCTTTCAATAGAGTATGGAAGGCCAGATGTGACATTAAATAACTTCGGCAAAATGAAATGCAAATCAATTCGTAATTTGATGCTAAATAACTTTGACCTACATAGAAATAAGGTCTAACCTTGACGGTCTGCTGACAATGAACGGAGAAAAAATACGTGCAAGATAACGTTAGGCCTACAGTAGTTTGGAAGTAGACGGAAAGTAGGCTAATTTAAACTTAACACGTGTTGTGACCGGATATAGCCTAGGCCTAGCTATGCATTATGCAAGTCTTTGGCAACGTAGAAATAGGCCTATGTATTATTTAGGACGATACAGAATGACCAGAATGACTAAAGAGGCCTCATATAAGTTCTAGAAGAGTTTCTGTAGGTCTATAAAGAGTAATGTTTGAAGGATGAGTTGTGCGTATTTTGATAAAGAATAATTCGATTTTAAGTAATCTACTATAATTATATAGTTCAGTAGGCCTAGCTCAGTCTGCACATAAAGAAACGCCTGATGGAAGCATATTGGTCTGGCTCATTGCAACACATGGAGCTGAAGCTTGGACAGTGAAGAAGGCAGACATGCAGACAAGAATCACTGCTTTCGAGATGACGGCTTTCAGAAGAATGATGTCCATCAGCTGGAAAGAACATAGAACAAATGCCTCAATCATAGAAGAACTATGGAGGAAATAGATGTCTATGTCCCAGTGGCTATTCTAGCCACCTAGACATTGGAGGAGTTCAACATTTGTGGGGGGTAAAAGACATTGGGGAGGTCATGGGCCTACCACTTGCCAAAATGTCAAAATTTGGTGGGGGAATTCAAACTTGTGGGGATCCCCTAGAGAAGGCCTAGAATAAACACTGTCTATGTCCAGTTATTCAATTTAGGAAACTGAATTACTTCGGTCACATAGTACGAGCAGACAATCTACGTACGACGATACTGAATGGCAGAATTAATGGCAAGAGGGAGAGAGGACGGCCTCGTAGACGATGGATGGAACCGATGGATATGATATTGTGGAATGGACAAAACAACCAATTATCAATTGCATCAGAACTGCAAAAGACAGAGTCACGTGGAGAACCTTGTCGTCAGCCTGCATAGCCTCCGACCCTCAGCAATGACGCCAATGAGGATGAACGATACCATACCATACCATACTCTGTGGTTCACAAATTTCCTTGACCTATTATTGTTCTTATTCGCCAGGTGACAGCAGTGTTTTAAAACTCCCCGTTAGGCTCATGGCTAATCCGCCGCCCCAAATTCATTAATATCAGAGGCGGATCTAGAGTGTTTGTCGCCAGAGGCGTAGCGTCGTGCACTCATGCCGCCCATTTGGCCCATGTCGTCGCTTCCAAAAAATTTTTAATTTGCCGCCCCTTCTAAAATTTCCCGCCTTCACTGAAAATCCGCTGACAAGCAAAAAACTTTTGTCGCTTCCAAAATTTGCCGCCCCCGTCATGTGTGCCGCGGCTGCCGCCCATGGCTAAAAGCCACAATAGCCACGCTACGCCTCTGCTGCCAAACACTAGAGGGCCACCGTTTTTAATTTTTTAGTGCAATGTGCGTCCTCTGTTGAACCTGTTCTCGCTTCCGTCTGTCAGCAGATGCAAATTGCATGGCATAGGGGGCCTATACATATGCCCTCTGAGCTTAATTGTCTTCAATAACGGCAAAGCCGGTAGTCTGGGGTGGTGGGAGACGGGTTGGGGTCGAAATTCGACCCGGTGCGTGGTTTCTCGGTCGATTGTCGGATTAGTTCGGGCATCTTCGGGTTCTTTCGGTGTTTGCCGAAGGGTTTGCGATCCTACGGCATCGTAGGCTGGTTCCTGTCAATTCAATTACTCACGGCAGCAAACGAATGGGCGATTCGAACACACACACACACACACACACACACACACACACACACACACACACACACTAAACACATGTTTGCGTGCGTGCGTGCGCGTGTCTCTGCAGTCGAGACCTACCGTAGACTCTACAGCGTTCTATGTGTTTGTACTGGACCTGGAATAGCGATGGAAAGAGGGAGTTGGTGGGGAAAAGTATACGGATAGATGGATAGTGGAGCTTTTGCAGATGACTAGTCTATACCTGGGTGGGGGAGGGCTTGTTCGATTCATCTAATATTAATAATTGCGTCCATGTCAACAGCACTGATTTTCTCGAAGACGCAAAGTGCTGGACACACAAACAGCACCTTGGCACACGATGAACCGTAAATAATGACCCCGTGACCTCTGTCCTCTTGCATTTCTCGCTGAATGTACGCTTCCGTATTGCTGCCAGTGTCTGTTCGTATGATTGATTCCGACTGTGGATGCATATGCTCACAACATCGAGTTTCTTTTCTTTCCATCTTCCACGGCCTTCTTTTGTCTTAGTTTTCAGAAAATGCTTAATGATCAAATGTAGTGATCTGCCAATCGATCTTAAATACCGTATTATTATGGAACCCGGACATTAAGTGATTTGCAGAAATTGCGAGACTGGCTTTATTAATTTACATTAGTTATTTTATAAATATATTCAAATTTAGCAAAAAGTTTCAAGCGTTTTTGTTTGAAATAGAAAAAGCTTTCCAGAAGCCTAATACGCTCTGTGCATGGGCCTCCACCCCCCAAAAACATTGCTACGTCACTGTTAATATAAGTCTTAATGTAAGACATTGTTTCCAGAAGATGTTAAATTTTGCTGATATTTAGTTCATCATCTACTCCTCTTGTTTTTGGCTCTCATTTTTGTTTACTGGTTACTTACGTATTCATGGCAGTGATGTGAAGCCTTGGCCTTGGCCTTGAGTGAAATGTCTTGGCCTTGGCCTCGGCCTTGTAGGTCACTGCCTTGGCCTTGGGGCTCAGAGTCTTGGTCTTAGCCTTGGTCTTGAGGGTTAGCGTCTTGGCCTTGGCCTTGGCCTTGTACTGGACTGCCTTGGTCACATCACTGATTCATGGTTGTTCGAGAATGGCAGTTGGACGTTTGAGACCCGCGCTTTTCCTCATAGGTCGTCCTTTGAAAGGGACCATGTCATGTGACATTGCAGTTTGTCCGGCGGACGAATGGACAGTTTCGGCGCTAATCTACCTTCCTCGAACCGTCCGGGGACAAAACTGAAGTTACAGCGGACCAGTGGCGTAGCCAGGATTTTCCGAAAGGGAGTACGAACGATCATTGCCTGGAAAATCAATTCCTGACAAGTAAAAATATAGGTCGTCACTTAATTATTATTTCTCTTGGTTACATTTATATAGTTTTTATAGGAGAGCGCAGACAATTAAGCAGCCTATACCACAGTATACAACTATATTGATATAATTTGTTTCTTTTTTCTGATTTGCTACCTTAAATCCGATTTTGGCACCCGTGCGCCCACAGAATAATAATACACAATAAAACAAATTTTGATCGGTCAACCAAGGGAGTTTAACCCCAAAACTCCTCCCTGGCTACGCCCACCACTGCAGCTGACTAATCAGAGTTGCTTAATATTTTTCTAATTATTTTATTATATGTTTGTATTTTCTCGGTTTTGGTTGTTTGTGCTTAGATCGTCAAAAGCGTCATTTCTTTCAAAAGCGCACATCTGACGAAAAGTCTCATTTAAGCTTGTTGATTATCAGATAACACCTCGAATTAATGGAACAACTGGAAAATGGATTCAAATATTAAAAGGTGCCAGACAGGGATGTGGATTATCTCCAGAATTTTTCAATGCATATGGAGAAGAAATCATGGAAAACAAAGAAGAAGTAGAAGGAGTCAAAGTTGGTGGACAGAACATCAATAATCTAAGATTTGCAGATGATGCAGCCCTGATAGCAGATTCACAACAAAAATTGCAGGAAAGATCAGAAACGTGGACTATCTCTAAAGTCATGAAGAAAAAGCTTCAAGCTGCAGAGATGTGGTTCTTAAGAAAAATGCTGAAAATATCTTGGACTGAAAAGAAAACAAATGAATTAGTACTCGAAATGGCAGGTACACAAAGAAAATTGCTATCTACAATACGTAAAAGACAACTTCAATTTTTTGGACATATAATGAGGAAGAAAGGCATAGAAAACCTGGTAACTACTGGAAAAGTCGAAGGCAAAAGATCAAGAGGAAGACAAAGAATGACGGTATATCAGCAGCTTACTGACTGATGTAAAGGGGGTGACTACAGAATTGGAATTCATACAAGCAACACACAACAGAGAGAAATGGAAGTCCATAGTCGTCAACGTAGAAATACATGACACCTGAAGAAGAAGAAGATTATCAGATATCACGAGTGAGGCGTTATAGAAGCCGTGAAAAAGTAAGGCCCACTGTTTAGTATGTTGTCGGTAGGTGAGGAAAGAGATTTTCAGTAGATATGGGATTTTGACGGGGAAAACTGGAAAAGGTCCCCATTTGCGATTTTCGGCTTTCTTCTTTTTCGCGCTCCGTGAATAACTAACCATCTTAGTTTCGAATTTTCGCTACGACAGCCACTCAAACGAATTTTCCGTCTTCTGCAAAATTTCTCTACCATTAGAACTAATTGATTCGCGAACATCGGCATCATCATCATCACCACCACCAGCAGCAGCAGCAAGGAGGGAGAGCATCACATAAATTGCGTCAAGCGTTTAAGTCTAACAGCATCGATGCCACGCAGAGTGATCGGGTACAGAGATTACGTAGAGAGCAGTTTAGGTGCCTATAGCTATCGGTGGATGGAGTGAAGAAGCAGAAATGCAGACGTCGTCGTCGTCGTCGTCGTCGTTTTAGCGTCGGGCTATTTCGTCTGATGGTGAACAAGTAAATCAGTTGGACGTTGGGTGACCCGTCGACGGGCATTAGTCGATATCTCGCCGCGGCCAGAGAAGGACGAGGCGTCGACCGATGACTCCCCCCCCCCTCCCCCCGTCAATAACAATCTCTCTTACGCAGATTTCAGAGAAGGGGAGAAAACGACGGAGGAGGAGGAGGAGAAGGAGATGGAGCGGGTGGAAGAGAGAAAGGTCGCGGCAGAGATGTCTGGGGTCGTCCCCTACTCCCCCTCCCCTCACCCTCCATCCCACCCCCTCCAGCCGCGAGATTCTCCGATTCTTTCTCTCTTTGTCGCAATCGATACAAATGCATAGAAATTTGTGCTATTTTGGGGCTAAGACAAACACGTCCATTCGCTTGCCCCGAGAATAGGGACTAAGGAATGGAATTAGGAGGGGATGGGTTGAAAGATGAGAGCAGATGGAAAAGGGAGAAGAAAAGAGGTCGTCGAAGGCAGATACGAAGACTGACATGAAGGCAGACACGAAGACAAACATGAAATTACTCAGGACTCGTCTTCGGCTTAAATTTTGCGCTAAGCAAATTACGCGCAAGGCATTGTGGGAACGAAACAGACGAAAAAAGATGGAAACGAGAGAGAGAGAGAGAGAGAGAGAGAGAGAGAGAGAGAGAGAGGAGAGGAGAGAGAACAGATCTAAAGGAAGTACGTTACAAAGCATTGAAAGCAAACGCATATATGGTATTTGGCTTCTATAGAGCCATGCATGCATTTCACGGCGAATGCATGGACGGCCTTTAACATAACAACGAACAGCTTATAATTCTGTTTTCGTATCTTTTCAATCTTTCAAGTGTATCTCTATAAATCTCTTGACAAGACAGTTATACTATGACATATTTTAAAAAATCGTATCAATTTCTTAACATTATTCAGTTGCACCCAGCACTTGTATTGGGCAACAGTTATTAGGAGTCCGTGCATTGACTCGACCATATTAGCAGAGAGGCAAACGTCCTATAAGTGAATTTGATCTTACGTTCAATCTACCAGTCAATAAGTCACGTCATTCAATTCAAATTTGTTTGCCCTGGTGGCCAGACAGGGTCAATTCTGATCTCCATACGCTTGTGGTGGAATCCCTCCAAACATTCGTTAAACCTCCGAGAAATTCGAGTCCTGATTTTACCGACAGACATACCACGAGCCATTATAATCAGGAGGCGAAATGGGAGAAAGCGGAGAAAGCCCGTATGCATGCATCGTCTTCTGATCCACTGCAGACGCATAATGCGCTGCTCTTATGAACTGCTCAATATTCAGTTCGGCGCTATATAAGTTTCACTTAAATTAAATTACTCATCGGAGTGAAATGCGTCCACGTGGAGAATATCCAAAATACACAAGTCACCGCGCGGAGTCAAACGGCCCGTAATGCAAAGATATCGGATTTCCAATATGGTTTTCCGTTATCACTCACTCTACGTTATCATAAACACACATACATACACGCACAAACGTACAGGCACAAACGTACTGTCGCACATGCACACACAAACACGTATGGCCGTTGGCCATATACCACATACTAGCTGTACTGTACTGTACATCATGCAAATTAATAATAATAAGGGCCCGTCCATAAAATACGTCGCGCTATTTTTGACAATTTTTACTCCTCTCCATTGTCACAACCTGTCACAAATCTCAGACCCCTAGAGCGTCGGCCATAAATGACGTCACTCGGGTTTTCTATTTAAGAAATTATAGTTTCTCGTTCAATTTTCAGCAGCGAAACGTAAAGATATTCAACTTCCGGCAATGATAGCGAATGTAATTGAGATTTAGAATTCCATGTTCCCAACATAATTTAATTGCAGTACTATGCATCGTTAGAATATACATCCAGCAGAAGCGAACTTAAAATATCACAACATATTTCAGGTTGAGTGTGACGTCACAGTGATCTTTACCCTCCCCTGTGACAAACTGTCCCACTTTCCTATAGACTCCTCCCATTCGAGCGCGACGTACTTTATGGACGGTCCCTAATCCGTATTTCCGGACCTATTCTGCTCTGAATTCTGGGATTCTCTGTAAAAGAAACTGTCGCTTTGCGGATGCATCGATGGAGAATGGGATTCATATCCTAAGACTTTGCACAGCGTAGAGGTCAAGAGGTCATAACCACAGCGCATTGTTGATATTTTAGCCAGACAGCTCTCTCTCCTTCCTCCTCCAACGGCCTCTCCGGCCTTCACGGACGGCGCCTGACCTATTGACCCCGTCTCATATCATTCACGACCAGAGGAGAAAAGTCACTGGTCAGTAGGAATAAAGAATACAGGAAGAATAAAGATGTGTGTGTGTGTGAGAGAGAGCAAGCGAGTGAGAGAGAGAGAGAGAGACAGAGAGACAGAGACAGAAAGAGAGACAGAGAGAGAGACTAAACAGGACGACTGAGTTCAGAGCAATGAGGAAATTGAGGCATTTGGGAAGTGTCTTGGACGCATAACTGGAATTTAGACCATCAAAACAAGACTTCATTCGACTTCTAAGGAGAAAAATCAACACTCGGCAATATAGTCGACGACATCCCTTATCCTCCTCCTCCTCCTCCTCCTCCTCCTCCCTCTCCTCATTCCTCTGTCGGTCGACCAGAAGCGTTCACAGCAGACCGACCATCAGTCGTCGTCGTCGTCGTCGTCGGTCGAATATCCTTCGAATTAATTTTTTCCACTTTTCAGCGCAACTGTCCGTGACTGGAAACTAATAGACTATGTGCCGCTACGCCGAGATGAGAGAGAGAGAGAGAGAGAGAGAGAGAGAGAGAAGGAGGAAGAGAAGGAGGGTGGAGGGTGGAGGGGAGGGATAGAGGAGGAAGGGAGGGAAGGATAGAGAGGAAGAGATGGAGAGGGAGAGAGGAAGGGAGAGATGAGGCAGAGAGGGAGGGAGGGGAGAGGAGGGAAGATGGAAAGGGGAGGCTTTCGGATAGTGTCCTATCTTTCCTCCATTCGTCGTCTTTCCTCTAATCCGATCGTCACACTTGGCCGTTCGATTCTTGATCCTTCTTCTTCTTCTTTCTTCTTCTTTCTTCTTCATTCTTCTTCTTTCTTTAAGCATCCGACGATGCTGCCGGCTGCCGGCGGCCGCCGCTGCTGCTGCTGCTGCTCTTGGTGGTGGTGGTGGTGGTGGTGGTGGTGGTGCTGTGACGCCCGTTCGCATCACGGACGTCGGCTAATTCATTGAATACAAGTGAAGCGAAGTCGTTCCTCAGCCGAACGACCTGAGCGATGCATCTGCAATTAATCATCGGCGGCGCCGGTGGGGGGAGAAGGAGGAGATGGAGAGATGGGGAGATGGGGAGAAGAAGAAGAAGAAGAAGAAGGGGTCGGGGAATTTCAGATAGCGAAGGCCATGCGGATTGATCGGGCGAGAATCGCAGAGATTAGATCCGGATCATCCGATCAAACCATGCTTTGATCGACCGAAACGAAGGCTGAGCGGAAAATTATTCTCGCGTGTCTTTCACTTGTGGATAAATCAAGCAATTAATTAATCAATAATCAATAATCAATCAATCAATCAAAAGCTCAGTTCTGGAATTACAACAACATAAAACTCGCACAAAAATCTGGCGAAAGATTGGAACATTTTGGGGAGTTTGATCAGGATATGTTTTTTAAATATGAGAAAGCAAAGAATTTGACCCTCGATGAGACATTTTTACTGCCTCCGTGAGGCACAGACCTCGTAAGTCATAAGTCACGCATAATTTTTAGCCTGCTAGTCCTTAGTAAAAGACAGATAAATTTCTAAAGAAGGTTTGTTTCAAATGTTAGTGCTGCAATAAGTACAGTGTAGAGCTAGACAGGGCGCTCGACAGCAGTTCTTCTACTGTATAGACGTAGAAATTCCTTACTCACAAGAAAGGCAATGCAATCAATGCGGTATTTGTATTTATGACACCAGTCACCTGTGAAGTGTCACAGTCATAGTAAGCACATCGGGTTTTAATTATCTCAGCAAACAATTTGTGGCATCGGATTGATGACAGCTGTGGACAAGAGAACCTGTTGTTGCGGATTTTACATCGCTTTTTTCGATCAATATCGCCTTTGTTTGAGAGGAATCTAATTGCAACTGCTGACGTCACTTTCGTCAAGTGAGTGACGTCATGATACCGACTTCAACTCGACGTTCGAGGAGAAAGCGTCGAATTTCAGCGCAGACGACAGGAGCGGTGATTTTTTTAAACCTGGAGTTCATGATTAGCAAGTTGGAAGATAGGCCTATATGAGAAAAGACAATGCCACTCAAATGCAGCCTCCGACCAGACGACACTTTGCGCCTCATTCGACTTTCCAGTTAAAGAATTTCGATCTCCTGGCACCATTTTGAATCCTATGTTCATTTACAACAACAACAACAACAACAACAACAACAACAACAACAATAATAATAATAATAATAATAATAATAATAATAATAATAATAATAATAATAATAATAATAATAATTATTATTATTATTATTATTATTATTATTATTATTATTATTATTATTATTATGGTCTACTACCAATATAAATAACAATTTCATCGCTCACCCTGTTAAAACAAGCGACCTTCATAGCAGAAAAACTGAAAAAGTGAACCATTGAGTCATTGGACCAACTTCCAACCTCTGGCGAAGTTAATGCTGAGACGAACGGTAGCAAAGCAGTTTGTTGACAATCCTAACCACGCATATATAGGCCTATCTCTTTTAATTTCAGATATCAGTTGACGCGATGTTTGACGGCTGTCCTCGCTTTTTCAAGCACCATGGACAGAGACAGCATCGTTGGCTTAGTGACTTACACATCACACAGTCTAATCTAGGGCTGCCAACTTTGGATTATTGACGGAGTCGGCCTAAATGGAGAATATTCAAATGGTGTAGTGCTTATATGCATGAGCATTTAAATGATTTTCAAAATTGAGCCATTTGGCAACTATTCCAATGTTCATGTATATAACGTAAAGTATAATAGTATAATTATACATACGTTGCATCTTTCCTGAAAGATTGGATCTGACGAGAAGAAAGATGCTCAAAATTATATTTTTTCTGACTGAATTAGCAAAAATTGATCTATTAGTAAGCTCATGCATTTCTACTTTGTTTCTTTACAAACTCATGCATTATACAGAGAGTGGGGCATACATCCGGTTATTAGACAAAGATGCCAAATAGTTGTTCGATAACTGTTACTATACTCCGAAATTTTTCGGGACTCTGCAATCTGCATTGTCCAGAATGTCCATCCTTCTTTTCCGGGGCGCTGACCAAAATTTCAGGATGATCCGAAAAAATTCTAGACGCTTGACAACCCTATTCTATTCAAACGTTTGCCGACGCATTCCGATTGGTCGCTCTTAGTTTAAATCTTTGCATTAACAGTACAGTGTAGTTGCAAAGTGGCACCTATTTAGCAGTGGCGGCTCCAGAATTTGGCAAATGGGAGACCGTTGGGGTGATAACTTCTAATCATGGGGGGGCCAACCATTTGTTGTTAGGCATGTAGTATTAAGTATAGGGTCCCAACAGAAGGGGCCACTGGGGGGCAGGCAATCAATAGGGGCACGGACACCTCCTGTGGAGCCGCCACTGCGTGTAGATCGAAATTGCGAATGATATTATTGATTATTCTTGCAAAGGTTACAGCAATGAAGATGGAACAAGAGGAAATTGTGGATTTTGTAGGATAATTTCTTCAAATCGATTAGATTTTTCTATATCAAGGCTCTATAAACCCTCTATTTAACAGGCCTTCAATTGGCTTCTCTCACACAGCGAATTAATTATAAACATGTTTTTGATGTCTATAAAACCTGTTGTATAATGAACCAGATATCTTAAAAAGCGGCTCTTCCCTCGATCGACCTACTAGCCATTCCCCAAGATATTCGGGCGGACTTTCATTTAGTTGATGTCCCTCGTTCTCGTACAGTCAATGCAAGGCGTTAGTGTGTAGTATGAAATGGCTGGGAGTGCTCTATTTCGAACCCTGTAGACAGTGGCGGCTCTAGGATTTGGTAAGTGGGGGGGGGGCGGTCGGGTGGCAACTTCTAATCATGGGGGCCAACCATTTGTTGTTAGGTATGTAGTTTTAAGTATAGGGTCCCAACAGGGGAAGCCATTGGGGGGGGCAGGCACTCAATAGGAGGGCACGGGCCCCCGGGCCCTCCCTGTGGAGCCGCCACTGCTATTTAGATCTTCAATATACAGTAACAATATTTCCATTTATTTTAAGCATTTAACCCCAATAATAGTTTCCTCATTTGTTTAGTAGATGGAGCTGCGTCATTGGAGTCACGTGGGACACATGTACCTACGTATGCGCCTTTTCGTTTCGTTACGTAGGCCCAGTGCCTCCGAGAGGGGGCAGGGTGGAGGGGCAACTGCACAGGGGCCCGGCGGTCTGGAGGGGGCCCGGGCCGATGATGAATATGTATAATTAACAATAAAATGAGTAATAACACTAAAGAATGGTTAAGATGTTAGTTCAGCAGAGGGGCCCGGCGAGTACAAGGGGGCCCGGGACACAGTGCTAAACGGCTGACAAGCAAAAAAAGGTCGTCAAGAAATTAATACTTCTCAAGGGCCCGTCGGCCATTCTGCACAGGGGCCCGGAATTTCTCTCGGTGGACCTGCGTAGGCCTATTTATCTGTTGAGATACGTAACAACAGAGGCGGTTCCACGTTGGGGATGACTTGGGATGCATCCCCCCACCGGTCCACCAAAAATGCGCCTTCAGTGTAAGATGATCGTTTAAACGGATTAGCCTTGATGTATATCCACAAAGATATGGACATATCCATTGACAATGTCATCGACAAATTCGCTCCTAGCAATAGAAAACTCGATTTTGCACTATGACTTTGTACAACCAGACTAAAATGGCTTTTATAGGCCTACGTTGTCATTTCTGAACATTATATTGTATAAATCAAATCTACAGATTTCTTCTAAACCGTTTACATATAATTCCTTTGGCAATTGATGGGATCTTCCTAGAAATTCATTGCATCCCCAACCACCAAGAGTTCTTGAAATCGCCACTGCATAACTCCATCGTTAGCATTGACCTTCATTGTCCAGCGAGTATGAAAATAGCCTTTCGATGAGTCACTGTATATGTGGCCTACAGTCATTGTAACTGGTCTTCTATAAACTTACGTATACTAAGACAGCAAAGCTTGAAGAACTCATTTGCAATAATATCAACACAGATTAGATTTTAAATACGTCGACAATGTCATTTGATCAGTGGCGTAGCGAGGCAAAGTGCCGCCTAGGGCGAAAAAAAGTGCCGCCTCCGAAAAAATCTGGCAGCCAAAAAAGGCCATCACACTTCCTAAGATTCTTCACAAGCAAAAGAAAACGTTATCTCGCAACTTGCTAAATTTCTTGACAAACAAAGAAACGCTATCACAACTTAAAAAACCTTATCCTCGAAAATGCCGCCCCTAAAGCAAGTGCCGCCCGGGGCGGTTCTGCCCACACTGCCCCTCGCTACGCCACTGCATTTGATTGCTGTATTTTCTAAACAGTTCTGCTGTACACTCGTTATATACAAAGCATGCGCCTGCTCATAACTGTATGTGCGGTCATTCTGATCAGTTTTACTTTGAAATATCAATATCCAAAGGTCGATTGAAAACACTATTGAGTTTCGCCGTCTTCAGATGTAACTAACGTGACAATCGTTCGAAATCTGATCGTCGGTACAAGTGACTAAATGTTGTTGATAGTTAGTGTATTTCGTTTCCTTGGTAACGGACGCCATTACTGCAACAGTCGTCGTCGTCGTCGTCATCATCGGAAGCGACTGAGACGAGTGAGCGGCAGGTGCGTGGACGTAGGTACAAGTGCCCCACGTGACTCCTCTGTCGGCGCTCTTGGCGATGACGTCAGTGACGGCGGATGACGTCTGACAGTCGCACGTGATGTTGGCGCCGACTAGCGACAGCGTCTTGAGTTTGGCGCGCTTCGACAGCGCGCAGCGTCTGAATGACGTCAGGTTGGCGACGTCGAGGAACAGGTGACGCAATCGCGTCGTCTGCCGGAGGATTCCGTCCGGAAGTTTGACGAAACTGTTTCCGGAGAGGTCGAGATGCTGGAGAGAGCGCAGTCCGAGGAAAGTCTTCGGGAGCAGGAAGCCGATCTTGTTGTTGCGGAGGATGAGACGCGAGAGATTCCGGAGGTTGGAGAAGAGGTCCTCGGACAGGAAGTCGATGGAATTGTCGGCGAGGGAGAGGCTGAGGAGGCCGTCCAGCCGATCGAAAGCCTTCGGCATCACGATGTTGATGCGGTTACCTTCGAGGTTCAACACCTTCAGACTGTTGGCGTATTTGAACGACTCTCTGTACAGCACCTGGATGAGATTCTGGCGGAGACAGAGGACCTCCAGTTCCATGAGGTTTCGGAAGACGGTCTCCGAGATGGCGGCGATGTGGTTGCGGTCGAGGTCGAGCCGTCGAAGGCCCCAGAGTCCGGCGAGGGTGGTGTCGTTCAGCTGGCGGATCTCGTTGTTCCACAGGAACAGTTCCTGAAGGTTCTTCGCCCCCTTGAAGAACCCCGTGGGGATGGTGGCGATGCTGTTGCCCCACAGATGCAGCCGCCTCAGTTCGTCCATCCCGCTGAGCAGACGGCCGGGCAGCGTGCCTATCCTGCAGCCTCCCAGCTGCAGCTCCTGCAGGACGTGTTCCAGACCTCTGAAGGCGTTCGGAGAGATTCCATCCGACAGGTGGTTGAAGTTGAGGACGACGGTGGCAACGCGGATCGTGGCGAACGCCCTGTCCGGGATCCGGGTGATGCCCTGATGGGACAGACACAGTCTCTGGTAGTCCTCGATTCCATCCGGAAGACGGAACCGAGGAATGGTTCCATCCAATCCGTCGCAGACAATCTCCCTCGTCGCTGAAGAAATGCATCTGCACTTATCCTCTGCGGCGATCGATCATCATCATCATCATCATCGCCGCCGCCGCCGCCGAGGAAGTGCGACTGATTCGTTGTCGTCGCCTCCTCGAAAGAACACCTGACCACGTGACCAGAGGACGCCGCCGCCGCCGACGAAACGAACGGCGTCCAGACGAAGGTCAAGGTCAACGGAAACGCGAGGAACGGCGACGACGTCATGGCCACCTGGCGTCGAAATTATTCCTCGCCACTTCCGCCGGATGTGAAAGAAACGGCCAGGCGGGACGCTGCGCTGTCTAGCGTCTACATGGTCTTAGACTATTAGCATACACACACACACACACACAGAGAGCGTCCATCGTCTCTGAAGACGATTCGACGACTTTCTGGCGCTGCTTCGAGATGACGGTCACTCGTCCACTGCAGGAGGTGCTGCCGCTGTAATCATTCTACGGATGATCGCTTATCGCTGTTGCATTTACCGTCGATGGCTGGTCTTCGATGGAGGAAGGCAGGTAGCGCGCCAACTCCTCCCTCCCACCCCTCTACGGCGCTTGGGTACGGAGGTGTTCCGTGCGGCTGCTGCTGCTGCTGCTGGTGGTGGTGGTGGTGGTGGTGGTTCGTTGAATCGGACAAATGCTCAGCTCAGATGAAACGCTTTTTCGCTTATCGTCATCCTCTTCTGAGGCATTCATCATCGGCTCAGTCTCAGCTGCTGCTGCTGCTGCTGCTGCTACCGTCGTCGTCGTCGTCGTTATCTAATATCCTCCGTCACGTGACCACCGTTTGACGACCGAGATTCGCAGACGATCGGATCTACGGAGCCCAACTCCGTCATCGTCTGCATCTCTTGGTCTTCTTGAGACTGTTTAATAGTTCTGCGTCTCCTCCTTCTTCTCCTTCTTTCCGCTGTCCTTCCTCCTCCTCCTCCTCCTCCTCCTCCTCCTCCTCCGACAGACGTTTAATTACGATCTTTCGGGGGCAGCGTGTCGTGTCGCGTTTTTCTTCCTTCAAAGTGGATGCGACGAAGAATTAAACCGCCGACGTCGTCCCTCGAGAGGCGGCTCCTCCTCCTCCTCCTTCTGACCGATGTACTGGTTCCATCCCTTCGCTTCTGCTCTTCCTCCTCCTCCTCCTCCTCCTCCCCACTCCTCCTCCGTTCCTCTTTCCTTAGAGCCGAATATTAGGGAGAAGACGCCGCCACAACCGCCGTATTTTTTCTTTGATGGCGCTCCTCTGTTGCCTCCCCTCAGACGACGAACACACACACACACAAACACACACACAAGCACACGGACGACGGTGGCAAACACACACACGTCGATCGAAATCGGAAAACGGATTAGGCTAAATCGAGCACCGACGTCGTCTTCCTCCCTCCTCCTCCTGGAAAAACCCGATTAGACTAAATCGAGCAACGCACCCGTTCGTCTCCCTCCCCTCCTCCTCCTCCTCCTCCTCCTCCTCATGCTCTTCTTCTTCTTCTTCTTCTTCTTCTTCTTCTTTCTTCTTCTGCTGCTGCTGCTGCTGCTTCTTCTTCTTCTTCACCTCCTTCTGAAGAATGGCAAAGAGTCACTGAATGGTCTTATTGTGACCATGCTTTGTTCGTTTGAATGTCATCGGGATGTGGACTGACAGAGTAGAAAATTGCTTGTTTGTCGCTTTGTGATCAGAGCGACGCTGTTCGTCTTTCTTGTGGTTCCGGAAGATCAATTCCTCCGCCGTCATCCATCCACCCACTCAGACACGAACAACCAACGACTGCGCATTACGCACTGCAGTGGTGTTCGAGTTGCCAGAACTAGGGGGAGGCTCGCCCCCTCCCCTCCCTCTGGTCGAGACCAGACCCCACGGTCAGAAAGTTTGTTTCTAGCTATCTGTATCCCACTGGGGGTAGAAAGCTTTGGGGTGGGAGTGGTCCGTCTCCATTGCTTTTTTAAAAATTCATTACTGATAGGCCTATGGCCATAGATTTGTCACACAAACTGACTTCGGCTGTCAAGAAATTGTTCTTTTCAAATATCACTGTATATATTTCTTGATGATGATGATGATGATGATGATGATGATGATGATGATGATGATGATGATGATGATGATGATGATGATGATGATGGTGGTGGTGGTAGTGGTAGTGGTGGTGGTGATAATGATGCTGATGCTGATGCTGATAATGGTAGTGGTGGAGGTGATTGATGATGATGATGATGATGATGATGACGATGATGGTGGTGGTGGTGATTATGATGATGAAAAAAAATAATAATAAACTTTACTAAGCGCATGTAAATCGGCAAAGCTATTTGATTTTGGTGACATTACTTAGAGTCAAGTAAAAGAGACAGGAATATTGGTAAAAGTTAAGTCAACATCGAGTCACTGAAATTTAATAGATTAGAGACATAACTCCGCTTGTAGTTTATAGTCCCAGAAGATCAGCTGCATGTGAACAATCTGTGAGAATATCGTCATCTTTGCATTTTCAATTATAAATTATTAACTAAAGAAGCAATATTCAACAAGTGAAACAGTGACGGTGAGTTGTTAGGCAGGTCGACTGTAGCAGTTCTCAGATGTCACAAGACACCGTTCCAACCCTGAAACTCGGCTGTCTTCTATCCTCCTAAAAAGCCAGACAAGATAAATGCATCTGTGAAACTGAATCATTTATCTGAAGTAGGCCTATACATAGACCTCCTTAATTCCATGCAACAACCAGTGGCTATTCTAGCCACTTAGACATTGGGGCAGTTTAAATTTTTTTTTGGGGGGGACAGACATTGGGGAGGTCGTACTACTTGTCAAAATGTCACAAATTTGGGGAAAATTCAAACTTTGGGGAATTCCCCTCTCGAGAAGAAGGCCTAGAATAAAGACTGTGCAACAACTGTCTTCGCAGTTTCCAAGTAACTGAGATTGCTGAGGTGACAGTTGGCGACTACAGAAGGAATCACTTGAAAATTCGTTCTATTTCCTGACGGATAATTTGCTCTATAGACCCTATACTTATTGTGTCTCGCAACGCTCTTACAGCAGCCGACTTAATACAGGACAAATGACAAATAGAAAAGCCTTAAAATCAGACTAGAAAGATGCTCGCTTCGCTCGCAGTGCAAGATAAATACTAATCCTATACCTATACCTAATACCCAATCATTGAATTCATGCTGAACAACATTTTAATGATCGCCACCTAGCCAAGCTCTGCGCCACGTAATAATTAGGCCTATGTACGTTAAAATCACGCAACTGTGGCCATTTGTGACGCTGTACGCGTATTTTTTGTGTACGTTAAAATTGCGCAACTTCCTCGAGCTACGCTCATCAACGCATCGCGACGTTGTACACATTATGACGTTGCAATGAACAATTGAACGTACACTTCGTCAAACGCTTCTTCGACTAAACCGTTTGGTTACCAATAGCAACGTCGACTTCGTCTTCGAACATCGTCCACCAACGCATCGCGACGTAAGGACTAAACGGTCTAAACCGCCTACCAATAGTCAACGCTCGCCCACCAACGCATCGCGACGTAAGGACTAAACGGTCTAAACCGTCTACCAATAGTCAACCAATCAGAACGCTTGAAGGTAACAGACAGAGAGACATACAGATAAGGATCTTAACATTATAGACTAGAAAGATGCTCGCTTCGCTCGCGCTCGCTTCGCTCGCAGTGCAGGATAATACTAATCCAATACCTATACCTAATATCCAATCATTGAATTCATGCTGAACAACGTTTCAATGACTGTACATACGCCACCTAGCCAAGCTCTGCGCCACGTAATAATTAGGCCTATGTACGTTAAAATCACGCAACTGTGACCATTTGTGACGCTGTACACATATTTTTTGTGTACGTTAAAATGTACGTTAAAATTTCAAGCTACGAACAATTGTTTTATCTATTTATTTATTGACAATTTATATAGCGCAGTAGACAAGGCTAAGGCCTACAACAAAAGCGCTTAACACAATTCATATCCAATATTAAATAAATGTGTCTTCAAATTTCTAATGAAAAGTCCAGCTGAGACTGCTCCAGTCACATTGTCTGGAAGAGAGTTCCACAGGGCGGGATTCCCCCGCGCGAATGATCTTTCCCCAAACTTAGGGGTCTTGGACGGGGGAGGGACCAACAACTGCACTCTCCGACTGGACCTAAGAACCGATCTCCTCTCGATCACAGTCGATCTCCGTACAAGTACAGTTAGATAATCAGGACAGAATGGATCGTGTAAAGCCCGAAACGTAAGCCAACAGCGCTTGTAGACAATGCGCTGTGGAACACGGGGCCAGTGGAGTCGATCTCTAAGGAGAGGAGTGACGTGGTCACCTCAGCGACAGCCGAAAATCACTCGTGCAGCCTGGTTCAGCACTGATTGTATACGGTTCAGTCTAGTATCCGGAAGTCCAAGAAGCACACCGTTACAGTAATCAATTCGTGTCAGTACCAGAGCACGCACTAATTTGACAGCCGCGCTCACTGGCAGGTACCGTCGAATTGACCTCACTCTTCGCAGTTGGTAGTGGCAGGAGCGTATCAGATTGTTAACGTGCGCTTCAAAGGATAGAATCTCATCTGAGCACTCCCAGAAGACGTAAGCTCTCGGGGAGCAATGGCTGCATCTCCCACCACAAACGGGGCATGACTTAGCAAATGCCTTCTCCTGGGGGTGCTCATCCACAAAAATTCAGTCTTGGCCGGATTCAGTGCGAGCCGATTCTCTTCCGTCCACGTAACAATAGCTGCTATACAGTCAGTGAAACGAATCCGTAGTCGCTCCACTTCCGAGGGTAAGCATGACGAGTAGATCTGTCCATCGTCTGCATAACTATGCGGCGTAAGACCGAAAGCCTTGATGACGCGATGGACGTCTGCTGTATACAGTATGAATAGCAAGGGGTCTAAGACTGATCCTTGCGGCACACCGTGTTGGACTCGACGCTCCGAAGACATTTGATTGTTCCACCACACTGCCTGTGTTCTAAAGATAGCTCTTGATCCGGAGAGGTGGAAGGCCGTCCAGACCGTAAGATATCTCCAGTCGCCGGGTGAGGATCTGGTGATCCACCGTATCAAACGCTGCCGAAAGATCGAGTAGGCAGAGAAGCGCTACCCGTCCGTTCGAGAGTCGCATCCACCAGGTCATTAAGGATTTTTAAAATGGCAGTCTCTGTAGAGTGTCCTCGACGATAGGCAGATTGCTCTGTAGGTATTAGCCCATTCTCGCACAGATGTCCCACCAGCCGCTTGTTTACGAGTTTCTCCAGCAGCTTAGAGAGGAAAGGTAAATTGGATACCGGTCTGTAGTTGTTGAGGTCGGACGGATCCAGTCCCGATTTCTTCAGGTGGGGACTACAATCGCATGCCTCCACGTCGAAGGAAATTCGCCAGTGTCTAATGAAGCCGTCATGAGCGTTGTAAGAAATGGTGCCAGCTCCGCGATAGATTCCTTCAAGAGCCAAGTAGGGAGTGGGTCAGTGGAGCAGTGCTTGTTCGGGGACGATCGCACCACTGCCATCACCTCCTCGAGCGTTGGGGCAGAAAATGCTGTGAGATGTGAGCCGTCGTAAGAAGAGAAAGTCGCCGGGCCCGCCGTGGCCGTCCTTCCTCGAATTCTACTGATCTTTTCCTCGATGTGTCGGTGATAGTCCTCTGCAGTAAAGCCCGGATGAGCAGTCGAGTTGCTATCATCCTCCCTCAGAAGCGAGTTAAGAAGCTTCCACTTCCAGGTCGCCTTCGTGTCAGACTCGGCCCGGTGCAGAGATTGCTTCCAGTAGTTCCGACCTTTCTCCCTCACTAGACGCCGACTTGATCTAAGAGTATGGCGCCAATGGCTTCTGGCAGTAGTCTCCTTAATCGTCCCTCTGGACTTTTTGAAGACCCGTTCGGCCCACCGTGTAAGCCGACGCGCCTGCCGACACTCTTCGTCATAGAACGGTCGGTAGGGTCGCACACGGACCGTCAACTCTGTGACCGGCGCTAGATCATCAAGAATGCCAGAGATCACGAAATTATAGCACTCAGCTAGCTCCGATGTTTATTGTTACCAATAGCAACGTCGTCGCACGCCCACCCCTCTCACGCTGCAATGACTCGACTAAGCCGTGCTAAACTACGAACAATTGTTATCAATAGCAACGTCGTCTTCGAACATCGTCCACCAACGCATCGCGCTACGTAAGGACTAAACCGTCTACCAATAGTCAACGCTCGCCCACCAACGCATCGCGACGTAAGGACTAAACGGTCTAAACCGTCTACCAATAGTCAACCAATCAGAACGCTTGAAGGTAACAGACAGAGAGACATACAGATAAGGATTTTAATATGATAGATGCTTTGCTCTGCTGTGTACATGTCCACAGCGTGGTATTTGTAGGGGGGGGGCAATTTCCCGCTAGTCCACTCTTTCCATGGCAGAAAGAAATTTCATTCTGCCATTAATCTATTTAACTTATTTTGTATTGTGAAATAATTCAAATGGTTAAATCCCCTATAGACTATTTGTCTCACTCTCAAATGCCTCTTTGCACGTCCATCGATAGCGTTAGTTTATGATTATAATAATAATAATAATGTGATTTTAAGTGGTTTAGGAGGCTAAGTAAGCCTGTGTGAAAACCACTGATGTAACCATTCGCATTCAATAACCTAGTTTATCTAGATAGCCTTTGAATCCGTTCACTGTTTCAACTGTCACTCCCACCTCATCCAAACTGTTCCATTTGTCCACAACCCTTGCACTAAAAAAGTTTTTTCTTTCTTGGACCAACCTCTGCTTAAACATTTTGCACTTGTGGCCTCTTGTGCTGCTATAGTGTGCCAATGTAAAGAATCGATCATATGGCACATCTACTTTCCCAGTCATTATTTTGTATGTTTCTATCAAATCCCCTCTTTCTCTTCTCCTTTCTAATGTTGTCAGTCCACAATATTGAAGTCTTTTTCGTAGCTTAAATTATGGCACCCATTGACCATCTTCGTTGCTCGTCTTTGCACTTTTTCTAAAAGTTCTATATCTTTTTCAAGAATGGATTCCAAGCCTGAACACAGTATTCCAGATGAGGCCTTACTAATGACTTATAAAGTTTAATGATTATCTCTTTGTCACGACTCACAATTGTCCTTTTCACCATTCCCAACATTTGGTTTCCCTTTTTGCTGCCTCCATGCATTGGTGAGATGGATTCATACTTCTATGGGTGATTATCCCCAAGTCTCTTTCTTTTTCTGTTGTGGTTAGAACCTTCCCCTAAAGAATATTCATTACCATTATTAGACTTCCCAACATGCATTACAGAACATTTATCAATATTGAAAAGCATCTGCCAGTCCACAGACCACTGAAACAATTTCCTTAGATCTTCTTTAAAATTTTTGCATCATCCTCCGAGTCTATATTTCTGCATAACTTTGTGTCATCGGCAAACTTTGAAATTTTGGACAGTAATCCTTCATCGATATCATTTATATATATTAGAAAAAGTAATGGCCCAAGCACTGAGCCTGAGGCACTCCACTGATAACTCTTGCCCATTGCGAATGGCCTCCCCTAATGCCAACCTTCTGTCTTCTTCCCTTCAACCAATTTTCAATCCATCTGAGAATATTGCCCCTTATTCCACAGGACTTCAGTTTGGCAGCCAGCCTTATATGGGGTACTTTATCAAAAGCTTTGGCAAAATCTAAATATATTATGTCTACTCCCTTGCCCTTGTCTAGATTATCAAAAACCTCCTCCAGAAAGTCCAACAGGTTGGTCAGGCATGAACGCCCCTTTGTAAATCCATGCTGACTATCTTTAACAATTTTATGCCTAGTCAAATGTTCCAAAATGCTTTCTTTCAGTATTTTTTCCATAACTTTACCGATTACAGATGATTGTACTGTATTGATTGTGTTGTATTGATTGTACTGTATTGATTGTACTGTATTGATTGTACTGTATTGATTGTACTGTATTGATTGTACTGTATTGATTGTACTGTATTGATTGTACTGTATTGATTGTACTGTATTGATTGTATTGTACACTGTGTACAGTCTTCCATTCTTCGCATCAGCTATCTGTTAAGATTATCTTGAATCGACGCCGAATCCTATACGCTACTTTCATGATCCATCGAAGCACAACGCGCCTCTGATGGGCACCGAATCCATGCATGGATGCCGTCACTACTGCCGCTGATGCTAGTTTGTGTGTGCATGTGTGGGTGGGTGGGTGGGTGGGTGGGTGGGTGGGTGAGTGGGTGTGCGTTCAGCCTAGACGAGAGCTAAATAAATTGACGAGAAATTAGGAACCTACATTACAGTATTAAACTTATGTTGAGGATTATTAAAAGATGAGAAAGCTAACAGACAAATTGGGCATATTTTGAGTTTTTAATCGATGGGCAGAATTAGCGTTTAACGGTTTCAACATTGAACCAGGCTTTCTTCTTCGGAGCTCCTTGGCTACACAGCACAGCTATTAATTGTTGTTGAATTAAATTGCAGCTGAGGATTTGAACAGAAGCAGAGTCTAAATTAAGTCTATTCGGTTTCAATTCCATGTTAAGATGATGTCATGACTCATTAGGCTGATCAGAGCAACGTTCCGATTTTCACTTACATACTTAGTTGATTTGCAGCAAATTCAGATAGATTTCACCAGAAATATGAACCACCTGATGGAAACCGTTATTTTAGGAAAACGCTGATAAAAATCACCGTCTTCCTGATTATGTCATCTGCAAATTTCTTAACTTTCTCCAACTAAAGGTTCTATATAAAGAGAGCCAACGCAAAGAGGCAGAGGCAGGCAAGAAGAGACTGAGATACAGCTCTCGACACAGCGACAACAGAGAGCAGGCGAGTGGCCTCCAGAGGAGAAGCGAAGGAAGTGGCAACAGTCGTTTGAGAGTCCATTCCATTCGACGATTTAAATTCACAGCAGAAGATTTAATCAAGTCTTCCGCTGACGTTTTGCAAACACGATTCTTGAGTCGACAGATGTGGACTTTAAGTGGACAATCTCCCTCCACTAGTCCACTGTGGGGTGTCTCCCCAATTTTCCCATCTGCTAATTAGCGCATAAGACGCGTGGATGCTTTGTCTGATAAAGAGGCCAGCTGGAAACAAAGTATCGCCCAGTTAGCCTCTTCTTCTTATTCTTCTTCTTCTTCTTCTTCTTCTACTACTACTACTACTACTACTACTACTACTACTACTACTACTACTACTACTACTACTACTCTTCTTCTTCTTCTTCTTCTTCTTCTTTACTACTACTACTACTTCTTCTTCTTCCACTACTACTACTACTATCTCTTCTTCTTCTTCTTCTTCTTCCACCACTACTACTACCTACTACCACTACCACCACCACTACTACTACTACTACTTCTTCTTCTTCTTCTTCTTCCACCACTACCACTTCTTCTTCACTACACTACTACTACCTTCTTCTTCTTCTTCTTCTTCATCACTCACTACTACTACTACTACTACACTACTACTACTACTACTACTACCACTACTACTACTACTTCTTCTTCTTCATCATCATCATCTTCTTCTTCTCCAGTTAGCCTATGTGTGTTTACAACGAAGCGTTCTTGATGGTGTTCGATTTTTCGAAAAATCATTTGTAGTCGAACTGCTCCTACCCAACATTTCCAACCTGCAACGGAGGGTCAGAGGACAGGGGCTAAATCGAACACTGGTAGGGTACTAGGTAGCACGAGCATTGCTATCTACAACGCAGCATAAAAGCCTGGTTCATGTTTGCAATCGTGTTGAGTGGTCCACAGCCCTTGCAGGGTTTAATCTAGACCGTTTCCGGAGGGGGGAAATTGTCCTTCCCCTCGGAAATTTTGGCATACTACATCAACTAACAGCAGCATCCATTTAGCTGACTTCCCCCGGCCTTGTCAGTTTTCCCCCGGAAGAGTCCAGAGTCTAGATTAAACACTGAGAGTCGTTGACGGCGTGTGATGCAGGAGGAGGAGGAGGAGGAGGAGGAGACGACGACGACGCTATTGAATAATTCAGTATTCGTGAATGGAAATCGTCTGATCGTCGATTCTTCATTAGAGCGAATGAACACTGCATGGCTTCGTTCTCATCTCAGAGCTGTCGTTATTAGCCTCGTTACGAAAACGAGGCTGCGGGAAAAGACCGACGGACGGATGACAAACGCTCGATTGGTCTTAGATCATAAATTATGATCGCTCCTTAATAATAATAACCAGTGCCAATAATTATGCAAGACCAGTTCTAGTATACTAAATGAGTCGTCAACAGTGGCGTAGCCATGATTCCGGAATAGGGGGAGGGCATATCGACATTTTCGGATAAAAGTCTTGGCGAGCTAAAAACCTCCTGTCGAGAACTCTCAGCGTCCCCATTTTTGCATTCTGCTCAATCTCATATACTACCTATCCCCAGTCCCCCACCCCTAAACTACTCAACGTAAGCAGTCGATGCATAAGAGAAATGAAGCCGTAGGCCTACAGAGTGCAATTTAGACTGTTAAGCAATTACTCCTTTCAACTACACTGTAGTCCCGAGCCTCTGAAACTGCGCATATCTGACGGTCAAACAGCAGAACATTACGATCCATTTTCACCAGTTTTGTCATATTATTATTTTTACAAATCTTCACTTGTTTTTCTTCTTCCTCAACTTTGTGTCGCTCCTTCGCCTCTGGTGCCCTAAGCGCGTGCCTAGTCTGCCCATTGGTTAATTGGTTAATACGCCACCGCTTCGGTGCTGCTCTTCTGCGCTGTAAAAGAGACCATAGAGAGAGAAAGAAGTTGGACAGACACAGCAGACGGCGAATAATAACGCGATTTAGAGTGGTTTAGGAGGCATTATAGCGGCGTGGAGAGAGAGAGAGAGAGAGAGAGGGAGGGGGGTCAGACGTTTTGTAATTTTTGCGGATGAGACAGCTGTTGTTGGCATCTGGATAGGATCAGAGGAAAGCAGCGCGTTGCAGCGCTTAACCTTTGCGCATCGAATGTCCATTGAATTCTGTCGTCAGAACCGGACGCGTGGTGCTCGCTCCTCTAAGTCCTTCCGGAATAAGACAGGCACGGAAAGAGGACTCAACGAGAACGCAAGAAAGGAGGATTAGGGAGAGAGGATGAAGACAACGACCGCGGTGGCGGCAAAATGGATTTCCTCAGACAGACGATGGGCAAACACACAGAAATGAAAGATCAGCATTTATTAACAGAAAGACGAACAGCAAAGTAGGTAAAAATGAAACAAGTGCTTCAAAACGACGACAGATTCTCTCTCACTCTTTGAAAGATTTTCAGTTCTATCGGACAGTGGCGGCTCCAGCATTTAGCAAGTGGGAGGGCCGTTTGGGGTGCCAACTTCTAAGCACGGGGCCCAACCATTTGTTGGTCGGTATGTCCAACCATTTGTTGGTAAGTATGTAACTATTAAGCATAGAGACCAAACAGAGGGCACTGGGGGTCAGCCATTAGATAGGAGGCACGGGCCCCCGGACCCTCATTTGGAGCCGCCACTGCTATCGGAGTGTTTACAGAATGGCCATTGAGTTCAAAGTTGTGAAGTTCGAAGAAATTTTGCAAAAGTTCATAAAATTTCAAAAAAAATAAAGTTCGGAAAGGTTCACAAAAGTTCAAATTTCCAATTTAGTCGTCGTCAGATGACTCGGTCTCAGAAGACCAATCGACGTATTCATCGGCATAGCAGATGTTTTCGATCTTATCCACCAGTCGTAAGTTACAATGCACTCTGACAATCTTTTCAACCAGTGGCGGTTCCACCATGTTGATGACTGGAGAGGCATCCCCCACCGGGGCTTCGAATGACCTTTTTGGCTTGTCAAACTATTTTCCGGCGAGTTTTTAAATTTAGCGAAAAATACTGCGAATTATCGTCTTTTTTGCTTCTCGGCCTCTTTTGGAAGGGTTTATCAACACTTAGTGGACAAAACACTATCAGTGACCTTTTCTTCTTCTCATTGGCGTCGCCACGGGGGGGGACAAATAGGGCCCCCACAACCTGCCCCAGACCACATACCAGATTCGCGCAAATTCAGTGAAAAAGTTATTTATGGAGGGGTGGGAAGGTGGGAAAGGAATCTAACACGCCAGCCCCCTTTGCCTACCCTCAACCAAAAATTCGCGTTCAAATGCTCACCGCGTCCAAATGCCCTCCGCGTCCAAATGCCTCCCGTGTTCAAATGCTCACCGCGTTCAAATGCACATATTTCGGAACCATTAGCGTTGCCACGGGGGCAAATGGGGGAAACTCCCCCAACCTGCCCTAGACATCCTACCAGACTCGCACAAAGCCGGTGAGAAAGTTTTTTGTGGAGGGGTGGGTAAGGAATCTGACACGCCAGCCCCCTTTGCCCCTCTAACCAAAAAACTCCTGGCGACGCCACTGTTTTGCCTACCGGTTTGCAGGGGCTTAGCGACGGGTGGGAGGTTATCGGTAGGCCTATATATAACCCCCAAAAGCAGACTGCCTTAAAAATTTTAACGTGTTTTTTAAGATTTTTAAGGTTTTTTAAAGATTTATACCACCACCACCCCATCACATTATACCCCGCAAATCAAATTCCTACGCCCCTGCATGCCGGTTTGGCTTGTACATTACAGTATTATCCTTGTGAAAGTGTAGGCCCTATTTGATATGATATTTCATCTGTGCTAACAAATAATTATTCTTAATCTTGTGCCATTTACCTATTATCACATTTTCTTTCGTCCTATTTGTGTGTAACCCATTAGCGTCGCCACGGACCCCAGACCACCTATCAGATTCGCGCAAATACGGTGAGAAAGGTTTTTGTGGGGTGGGGGTAAGTAATCTGACACGCCAGGCCCCTTTTGCCTCCCCAACCCAAAATTCCTGGCGACGCCACTGCTTCTTCTTCTTCACTTTGCATCCCCCCATCAACTTCTTATAAATTTTTTCATTTTCTCCACTAAGAATTCCTGGAATCGCCATTGTTCTCAGCTGTCTTCCATGTGAGTCTGTTGCGTTTTTTGTAATGTATAAATCCAAATGCTGACCATTATTATTCTCTCATAAGACCCGGTTCTTGCGGTGACAATTATTCTAATCGAACTTTATTAACTTTAAAGTCTCATCAGTAACGTTCAGAAAGTTCAAACAATAATCAAGTTCAAAACGCTTGAAGGTCACAACTATATATGAACTGTTTATGAACGTTAGAATAATCGTCTTCGTGTTGGCGTAATCAGGGGCTTCTATCCCTATTTAAGGTGGGCGCAGCTTCAAGAAAAAAAAGGGGATAACTAATCTGAACTGAATCGAGACTGATATATTGATTCAAAATAACACTGACTGTGAAGGTCACAAGCTGATGTACTGTTTACGAACGTTAGAATAATCGTCTTCGTAACGCGTAACGACAGTTTCAGCGTTTCCTTTGTTGTTGTTGTTGATGATGATGTCGTTGTAATTGGCTTCTTCTTCTTCTCCTTCTCTCGCCCAGTCGTTCATGACATCGTCACCGAATGTCTGCGTTTTCTTCGTGCCATTAATGACGACAGCAGACGCGCGTTCGAGATGAAGATAACGAATTAATTGAAAAGACCTCTTTCCTCTCACTCGGCAAACCCTTCCTCCCTTTCCTTTATCTCTTCCTTCACGGTACAGATCCTCCGAAAGTAATTAGAAGAGGATAACGAGAGAGAGAGAGAGAGAGAGAGAGAGAGAGAGAGAGAGAGAGACAGACAGACAGACAGACAGACAGACAGACAGACAGACATAGAGAGAGAGACATTCTTCTTCACCTTTTCAGTCCTTCAGATACTCCGAGAGCAGGATGAGCCTGCTGCATATGAGCAGCAGGCTCATATGCAGCACTAATATTATGCACAATAATTACTAGACAAAGTTCAAATCGACACTGAGACAGTAGAACAGGCGGTGCCAGATATAGATAGATATATAGATAGATAGATAGAGAAAGAGAGAGAGAGACAGACCGACAGAGACAGACAGACCGACAGAGAGAGAGAGAGAGAGAGAGAGAGAGAGACAGACAGACAGACAGACAGACTGACCAATGGGGATAATGGAGTACGTGTCACGGTTGAGCGTTTGTCATTAATAAATGGCTAATCGTCTGCATTCTGAGAATCTAGATAACATAGACTGCATTATGATAGAGCTCCTTCATCAAACACTCTCTCACATCGGAGGAGGATGCATTGGAATCCTCTGGCTGGATGAACAAAGGCTTCTAATTAACCAAATAACACCAGAACTGATTAAATTCCAACAGACAATTCCACGTTATCTATAAAAGCACAGACTTCCACATAACAACACAAACACTTGACATGAGATGTTCCGTTATGGTCTCGTTATCAACATTCAAAACTATTCAACAGTCAAAGCAGAAAATGCTTTCAAACCGAAACAGCAAAAAACCAGAATAGAATCATCTCTCACCAGTGGCTATTCAGGGGCAGTTTTAAAATAGATAAAGTTTTGGTTCCACTTAAGCTAACCTAATTTATTGAATGAAAATAATTCAGAATAAAAGTCAGCTGAAACTCTGGGGCCCCCATGTCAAAGATGCCCCGGGCCCCAAAAGATCAAAGCCGCCACTGTCTCTACTATTCACAGTTTAAATAGATAAATTAAACAGATTTATTAATGAAAATAATTCAGAAGCAAATGATCAGATTAAATATTACAACATACACAGAAATATTAACATACATTGAATCAATAACACAAATAAATAATAACTAAAAGTACCGTAGACAACTTTAACAAGTTGTAAAAAAAATTAAAATGCCTAAAAGTTAAAACTCAGCAAGCAAAGACACTTTGCTTTTACACAATTTCACAATCAACACACAACACTGTGGCCAAGTTTCACACACAAAATGTCAACAACATCACTTGAAACCACATTTCATCCTCAAAAGTGCTTTCAACCGACATAATAATAACATCACTAATGCCAAATGATTCTGATTGGAATGCCACGTAAAACAGTTGACACACCATTCACCCAAAACAACAAGCAAAGATTAGATGCCGATATGAAAAGCAAAGATAAAACATATTTTTCTATGCGTAAGTGGGTAAAGGGCCCGGTTCACTACTAGGCCCAGACTGGCTGGTCGTGAGATCTGTGAAAACCAATTTGAAGATGTTAATGGGGGAGGGAATTTAATGGGGAATTTGGCAAGTTACCTTACAGTCCTTGTAAATTAACCCCCAACTCAGCTAATAATGCTTTAAATTTTCATAATGCTCTTGCAAGTATAACTGCCAAGGACTTGAAACGACTGCAAAGACCATTTATCTGAGCAATCGTATTCAATGGTCAAGTAATCAAGCACAGAAAACAGAACACTCGAGCTAATTTCAATACAAATAAGTCTTCAATACAAATAAGTCAATCAAGCCGGATTAAGGTTTTGTAGGCCCGTTTCACAAATTTTAGCATACCTTGGAACAAAAATGTCTTAAAATATTTAATAATTATATGGATGGATTTATTCATTGTCAAAAATTCTATGTGATTTAATTGCTGAAAACGATCGATAATACACTAAGAGTAAACAATCTTTTTAAACAGACAGAACATTTTTGGAAATAATAAGAAAAATAAGAAATATTTATGAGTTTTCAATTGAAACATATGCAACAAATCACTCTGCACCCAATGGAGTGTCCACATTCTATGTGGTTAAAACGTCACAATATTTTACAGAACTTTACATGACACCAAATCACTGTGATTTTAAGCTGGCTTCATGGCAGAAGTTAGTGGACAATACAGTACAGTACATAACAGTAAAATAACTAATCCTGATAATTATAATTTATGACAAGTTGATACCCTAGATTTGGTCTGGTATCATTGCATTTTGGTGTGCCATCAGCTGATGCTTCTATGCACCATGAAGTGGCGCTATAGAAGTTTTAGATTAGAATTTCCATCCATCACCAGGATGTTGGTATAAATAAGATCATATTATATATAGGAGATAAAGGCCAAAAAAACTGACCATGCACTGCCGCCACTAAACAGAAAAAATACTCAAAACATCTCTCCATGGCAGACAAAGACAATAATACTGTTTACAATTTGAAAGCAACAATATTTAACTGGAAGACAATTCGACAACTGCTTCAACTGCACGTCTGATAAGTTGTAACTTATTGGAGTCTTACATCCAACAATCCCGTGAATTGCATCATTGAATACATGTGCAAATGCATGAATGTGACAAACTAAAAAAATCAGCTCATGTATAGCCTCATAGGCTAGTTTACAAAAACCATGTTATACACGCACCGAATGCACTTGTATTGCACTGAATGCACTATGTTATACACACACTGAATGCATAAAGATGAAGAATTTCCAACGATTACTTATCGGCCCAGCAACAGTTGATCATCAGAACAGCAAATAACAGCATCAAAAAGTCAAAAGAAAGATGAAATGTCTAACAGAAAATGTCAATCTAGCACCAAGTAGTCTGATAGAAATTGATTACATTCCACTGAGTCTTACCTTTGCAAAACACTAAATAAAACATAAATTAACAAATATGGAATCATTCGATACACTTCAAGACACTGAGAAATTCATCTGGACAAGATCATCAGAAATATTTACCGCAACAAAACTTCACATGATTATAAAAATATATTAACAACACTATTATAAAAATGATAGACTGTCAAGTAAAAGGAATAATTATAACCTAACAACATAAGCATGGCCGCACCATTAGCCTTTAAAACAACATTAACAGAAAACATGATGAGCAATATTTTTCTTATTGGTCGTTGAAGACAACTCACTTTACAACACATAGAATGGCAAGAGTAGAAAAACATATAAAATACATAAAAAGTATAAAAATACTTTGATGAAATATTGAATTATTTCCTTAACGTATTGCCTCTGATTACATGCGTTCTTCGTTGAAGCTACAGCAACTCGTTATATTAAATTACCAGAGAAAACATTTGCAAGTCAAACATTTCATTGGTTCCAATAATTAATGGCATTCGAATTAAATCAAAATTAATTAATACTTTTAAAAGTCGATAATCAATAAAACCTTTATGCATGTGACGATAAACAGATGAGACAAAAGAGAAAACAGAAGAAACTGAACATCGAATCAGAGAAAATACTCCAAGTCTGATTAATAAAAAAGAACTATCACAATTCTGACACAGTAAAACCTCACTAACAAGTGCTCAGCTAACATGAACTTTGTTAGCAATTTTACTTGGACTGATCAATGCCAGAGAGACTTTACTGTACTCGATTAACTCTGACTTGCTTTTAACATGGACGTTTTTCAGGTCCAATGAAGCTAGTGTTAAAGGGGTTTCACTGTATTTGCACTGACAGGTGACTTCACAGACAACAGATTATTCTCGATTTCTGTCGTTAACTTGTGTGTCGTCAACAGGGCCAGCCTCAAGATTCTGTACCAAAGTTCGAAGAAAGCCCATCTCTTTGCGCGCATTTTCAAACAAGACCTGAGGAATATCGGACAAGCAACGAAGGCAATTCGGAGCCATTACCATTGCAAGGTTGCTTGCATCCATTTTGGTAACACTGGAATATTCTGACGATGCCAATCTCTGTCAGAGGAAAAAACACACACTTGGATATGTAGATCAAACAATTAACAGATTACTGCCTTATAAACACAATACTACACAAAGGTTTATTACTATTCAGAGACCAAAAATCACCATCATCATCATAACTAATCCTGTCAGATTTCCATCCAGGGACACAATACAATTACATTTCCTAACATAAAAATTTTGATACTCAGATGATGGCCTTCCTGATGTTCTTCTTACTTAAGGTGTGTTGACAGCTGACTATTTGATGAGAACTGGGAGCCAAAACCATGACTTGTGTACACTAATAACTTTACATTAATAATAATAATAATAGATACAGAAAATCCCGAATGCCAGTAAAAAAATAATTGAAAGGCATCACATGTCTCATCTCAGATATAACATAAATTATATTAATACTGTCATAAGAATTGAAAGTAGGCAGTCTTCAGATTCAGAATTGAGGTTGGCGCTGATTTTCAGTTTCAATGGTAAATATCAATACAGGTGGCATATGCCATTAATCCAGCCTGGTTGGCCAGTCCTTCCTCTAGATCTCATTTTAACTTCACAGCCTTAAACCGGTACTCATTTATCTTTGCCTATGCTATGATGATGAATGGCTGAGTTGACCCCAGGACAGTCACTCACCCAACTACCAAAGCCATGCTCAACACTGTTTAACCACAGTGCTTTAATGGAAACCAGTCACACAGGATTATAAAAAGTAGAAGATAATTAAATTAATTTTAAAATAAAATATAAGCAATAATACAGAGAGAACAAATACCAATGGTCATCAATACAATATAGGTCAGAGAAAACCATTCAGTTGTGAGTCTAAAAGTGTCAGCTAACCAGATAAAAGTATGCAGCCATGCAGTCGGTCCCTATTAGGGTTGGTTATGGTAAATCATCAGTTTGATGCCCCGGGGACATCATGATGCTGGCGCTATAGAAGCCAATTTATTGGATACTTCAGCAACAGGCACTTGAGATGAGTGCTTTTAGTTACAAATTACACAAAACATTATCAAAAGGCACATATATTCTACAGAGACAGAGTAAATGCAAACGAACCTGAAGAAACTTTATCAGATACGTGAGGACAGCTCTGTGCAGCTGCGGCAGTGCATTGACTATGTCAACAGCCCCACTCGGATTGTCAAAATTTTCTATACAGTCATCGTAAAATTCATCAGGAATGAGTGGTTCATACAGTTCGCGATACCAAAGTTTAAGGATGGACGCTAAAACATGAGGATCTGCATGAGGGCTCGGCTGAATCCATTGATCCAGCTTTTCCCTAAGAGAATTCACCTCGTCCGCATCTCCCGGAACTCTAAAAGACAAACAAAACATGTTTACCTAATGCAGCTGTAAAGGATTGCAAAATATGTACAAGATGAACCTAGAAATCAGGTAGATTTTTAATTAAAAAACAGAACACAGTCAGATCTCAAAAGATGAAGAGCTACAAAAAATGGCAGTGAAACAGGGTTCTTCTCACAAAGTCAGAGAAGCTGGCTTTCCAATTCACAGCAGCCTAATGTTTTATAAGGCAGTCAGTGATAAACTTCTGTCTCTATTCGCTGAACATTTATCTGCTCTAAACTCAGCTCTTTCGGTGAGTGGTAAGTCCACCTGCACTAATTGATTTACATCGGTTGGTTCTTTGCCTGGCAGCCAGGATCATAGCGGCAGACACACTGACCGCTCTGACACAGACTCCATTGTCCAGCACGGTCACAAAACAGTCGCAGATTGCCTGACCACATAGGAGCTCCATACATTATCTCTCAGAGTTATGCCGTTCACTACCAGCTCCATCTAACTGGTCAAACACCCCAGGCCTGTTCCATGTCCTGCTATCACAACTCTTTATTTCAGAACAAGGCTCTGTTAACATAATCATTATAATATGCACACACACACACACCACACTTTCCATTGCTCATTTTGTGGTACATCTCTTGAAGTACTGAAAGCTCACCTTTTCTCCATTAATTGTAACCACACTACAAGAAACTATGCCATATAAATGTACATTATGCTACATTATGGATGAATGCCTATTCTCGGTACAATACCAATAATATACGTCCAATAAATCATGAATTTAACTATGAATACAATTTGATTTCTGGCAATGATAAACAGTACAACTCATGCTAGATAGTCAACAAGTTACTTGAGTATTATTTCTCCAAGTGATCAATGTGCTTCTAAATCCAACAACGCTTTACCTAAATATTCCCTCAGGCATTTGGTTTTCTTTTAAATTTATCAGCGCCTCAGATAACGTCACTTGAATCCAAGGCAACTGATACGTTGGATATCTGTCCCTTTGCAGGTCCATCACATCTTCTAACGCACTGCCAAACATCGACGGTCGAAGAAGAGATTTCTGAAAAGCAATTAGCCACTCTAAAAACTCCCGACTATTTAAGCAGCATCCACACTTCACGATCACAAAACTCGACTAACAAAATTTTGTCTTTATAAAATAAAATGATGGCGAAAGGGACACGTCATGCAAATATTTTTCAGACATCAAGTGAAAATAAAGCAAATGAACTGGACTGAACTTTTATTTTCAACTCTTTGGATTTCTTCATCATAGCACATATAAACCCTAATTATAAACCTTAATTAATGAAAATCATAAAAAACATTTGCTAACAAAGATTTGCCTTCAGAGGATATATAAACCATCAAGAATTGAATAAATTTAAGATACCAGAACATAATTCTGCATATATCAGTAATATCCAATTAGTAACAAGTGTATTAAGTTATAGGTAACATTGATTAGTATTAGTAACATGCAACATCATTAACATTTAACAGAAAAAAATAAACACATAAAATCAGTCATTGGTGATGGGATTGTCTAGATTGCTAGCTATAATAACTAATACCATAATAATAATAAAATAATAATAGTAATAACTAATTGTTAAGTACTTCAAGTTTGGTTGGGCTGAAAAAACGATAACAAAAGGGAACAAAATTCCCGCAAGTAGGTATTTTATAGTGTAGTAACTAGTATCTATAGATAAACAAAAGTACATAATCAGTATATATGTATATAAGCAGTATATATATATACACACACAAATGCTTGGATTATATATGGAATTATTAATTTATTATTTTAATATCTCACATAAAATAATTGATCTGATATTCAGTTTTGATGTTAATCTGGTTAGTTTAAAGGCACTGCTCTAAGTTTCTCTTAAAGTTGTATAAATTAGTTATATTTATTAGACAGGATGAGAGGCTATTCTATATTAGAGGACCAAAATATTTGATGGTAAAAAGTCTGGTGTTTGTAGAAGCAAAAGCAAGAGAGATTTGTTCCACATTTTCTTGTGCTCTGATTGTGTATTTCCTTAATTGTTGTGAAGTGGAATAAAAGAAGCTCATAAACAACTTTAGCTACAAAAGATACAAACCATTTGTACCAGATAATTGAAAATTGTTGCGTATAAATATTTAAAAATCTAATAATAACATTATAATATGCCAGAATAAAAAATAATATAAGTAAGCAAGATTTTCAAGTTTTTTGAAATAAGGAACTTCTAGTAAAGTCATATTTGTAAGAGAAACAATCGAGTGAACAAAATTTTCAAATTCAAGATACGACTAGATTACAAATCAATCAGTCACGACAACCCTCACTGGTCACATACAGTGAGTGAGTGAGTGAGTGAGTGAGTGATTTTGAGTGAGCGATAGTGTTGCTAATAAAATAATTGAGTAGTAAAAGTCTCAAAACATTGCAGATGTTACAAGGTAATAAATGAAACTAATTTCTTACCCTCTGTCGTTCCAAGTCCTCCAAATTTGGCTTACGAGTGACTCCTCCGGTCTGACAGACTTTTTCAAGTCGTCGCTTGCAAACAAGCGCATAAGCTTGCAGTTTAGCCTACAATCAGAAAATCCATAAAGTAAAGCTAAGCTAATTACCCGGTAGTTATTTAATTACCTTAAGCATTTAAAATACTGGTAGCGTAACAATAGCCAAGGCGTCTATAATTATGACATATGTAATTCAGACCACGGCGTTGGCAATATGCGTACAACGGCTGTATTTAAGTAAGTAAGTAAAATCTCGTCAGTTTCTACAGCATTTCCAAAAGCAGCACTGCAGTAGCTCTTTATTCCTAGGTGCTTAATCTTAGTAAGAAGTTGCTATCGCCAAAAGTACAGGACATTCATATGCAGGGTAATTTAATCCAAAGGGTCATTGTGGTTGGCAAAAGCCAATTTACCTCTTCTGTGTGGTCACGTGATTCCTGCGTCTGACAAAAGTGATCTTCAAGGTACGACTGAAATTTTGCTGAAGGAGGAAAAAATGAAAGACACAGCCCCATCAATTCCCAACCATTCAGCAAGCTTTCACTGAAATAACAACAGCAAAAGCACTTCAGACAAATCCAAAACAACAAAATTAGTCGCAAAGAGTAATAAACCTGCTTTCTACCAATCAACTGGCTAAACAGCAACGTTTTCAATCACTCTATTGACAATTACAACACCAATAGCACGAGACACAGAAGTTGTTGTCGACAGCTTACTTTCGAGAATTCTTTCTGGTTTGCCGGCAGAGTTGAACGTAGATTTCATCTCGAAGTTCTGGAATGTTCCATCCTTTGCTTACCAGTTCAAGAGCAATGCATGAACCAGACTCTCTGGACTTTCTGTCTCCCATGAAAGTCTGGATAAGTTTAAACACATATGGTGCTTCCTTCTTCACCACTTTGTTGTCTGTTTGAATCATTGGTTTCTGTATTGGAGCCTACAAAACAAATGGCTTCCTGCAATAGGACTCAACTAAATCCCAAACAGCCGTCAGAACCACATAGTTATTCTTTAACTCAATCAATCAAATCACCAACCAATAGCAATTCAATCATTCAATCAATCAGCTTGCCTTTATCATTTTGAAGTTTACTGATGCTAATCTCCTAGAGCAGGAAAACAACAGACATTATGAAACTCTGTTTTGTCAGTAACCTGCAATCTCAAAGTGCAGAAATGAAAAAGACAAGATCTAAAAGCTTGAACCTTTGTCCACAAGAGCATGCTGCCCACTGGAACCTTCTTCCCAAGAAGTCCCTTTCGAGGGACGTTCAGATTGTCTGATAAAAACTGCTCCATGTCAGCCTAAGAGAAATAATACAAAAACCGAAAATCGGTAATCTAGTTCCTGTATGCTATCAAATCTGTGGCATTTTCTGCAATCACAACATGTCTATATTGGTAAAGTCAGTCATTAAATATACATCCTTATTTAAGCAGTATCTTAGACAACTGTTTGAATGACAACAGCAAATGTACATCCACAATATGCAGAACAAAATCACAGGACATGAACACCTGTCAAATCTTACAAACAATACTCAAGAAATCAGGCAATCAAATAGATGGTATATATTCCCTAAATATTTGACAAAGTGTCAAGTCAGTGGTCCCCATTCAAGAGATCATGACGCTTGCATTTTGGTTTTTCATCTTCATCTGTTGCCCTGTTGTGCACTTTTAACGGTCTGTTAAGAGGACCCGTAGTTATTCATATAGTTGCATGGTAGGCATAGGAATAACAGGACTTCCGTTGTAACTAATGGACTTTCACAAATGATGGAATACTCAATGTGGACTGGCACCAAAAAGTTTGAGTACCCCTGCCCTATCTTCTAGTGCAGTGATGTTATAAAGGTCCAGTACCCGCTGCACCAGCATCTCTGCAACCTGATGTACAACCAAATCCATTTCTGGAAGCAACGGGGTCGTCATGGAAACTGGGCGCTGGCCCATCAGCTCCGAATGCAGTGAGCGACTCTTATCGATGAATCTTTTGGAAGCTCCTGAAGCTGATTTTGTCATCAGTTTCCTTTCTCTGATGGAGAAGTTACGGGTCTCATGGACAGCATAGTGCACCACCTGTGGAGATGACGTTGAGACATTGCTTCTTACAGAGCTGCTGAAATTGCCGTCATGATTACCTGAGGCAACATAAACACCTGAGCGCTAAGCATAACGAATCACAATATTAGGCCTTATTACAGCTCACACAGCAGGATATCAATAATAATAATAATAATAATAATAATAAAACTAATAAAACTAATAATTACATAATAATAATAATAATAATAATAATAATAATAATAATAATAATAATAATAATAATAATAATAACAAATTGATCAGCTTCTGATTACAAAGTTTTGCACCAGGCTTAAAATTTAACTATGATCACATTGGTCATGTAGAACAACAATGACAATCACATGCATGCTTCAACAAAACATTTTGGAGAAAAATGTTAAACAGAAAGGTAACTCTTAAGCATCTTAGATCATCTGGAAGACTGCTTAAGACTTTTGGAGCACAAATCAAGAATTCATGTTCACTGCACTTCAATGACGTTTGAGAAATCATGAAATGTGTTTTTCACTCAGGAATCATATAACCCTTTCTTCTCGTAACTTAATGGTTATATGGATCCCCAGGATCAAAGGGTTAAAGATCTACTAGAAGTCACGTAAAGATCTACCAGGAACCATGTAAAGACCTAACATGAATCAAACAAAGATCTACCAGGAATCAGAAGTTAATGTGGATTGGGTCATTCATGGCCTTTCAATGCTTAATATACAAAAAAACAACCTGTCTGGATACGATTTTCTATTAGCATCCAAAGATGTTCTCTAGGCATAGTGATCATGAAGTCAAAATAAACAAAATACATCTTGCAACAGCAGCAGCAGCAGCATACATGAAAGACAGTTAAATATGCAAATGCAGTTTATCAGATAGTAAGTAGGCTGTTAACTTATTTCACATACGAATTTCTCACAGATGTTAAAATGTCTGAAAATTTAATTGAGAGCACATATTAACAATACTAAAAGTAGTTACCCATAACGTTAGGCAGGTGATAACCGTCTTCACAAGTCAAACAACCTCTTCCAGTCAGGCGCTCGCTCGCGTAAATAGGTTCCTCTTTCACCCGGATGTCATCTCGTGCTTGGCTGAATTCTTTCCAGGCGCTTTTGTCCTTCTTTCCATCGAGTTCTTCCACTACCGCTTCATCCTGCAGAGCCGTATCCCGTAGATTGGCATAGTCGGGTTCAGAGCATCGCCTTGTTCTTCGACACGCCTCCAACCTGTCCTCTTCTACGATGAACTGCATGTCAGCGTTCTTCCACCCCAGCACCGACTGTTCAGAAGCACAAAGAGCCGCCGCACGACTGTCTTCATATTCGTTACTTGACGAGACGCCAAGAGACAGAAATGTCTCACCTGGAAACAACGATGAACTTGACTGGTCAGCTGCCAATTTGCGGAAAATGAAAGAAGTTCCACGAGCGGTTGACTCTTCGTGCTGTCTGGAGCCGCACGTCGATTTTGGAATTGAACGAAGAATTTTTCTACCAGATCCATCGCCTTCATCCGTAGTAGGCATCACTCTGCCAAACACTTCATTATCAGCAAAGTGCTTGCTCGAAGAAGATGAATTTTGCCAGTGACACTCTTGATCCATTGCAAATCTGTGAGATGCATCAAAGTCAGCAATGGCATTTGGAACCTGACTGGCTAGAAGACTGGTATTTTGGATTGGAGGTTTTTGACCGGTAACAAAATTTGGATTAGTGCGAGGATCAGCTCGACGCTGTGAACCCAGTGTCATCTGAGCAGATCGTGAAAGTGACTCTAAATACAACATTTTTAAGGTCATGTTTGATGATTCGCTCTTCGAACTAGAGAAACGCACATCTTCGTGGTTGAATTGGTGCTCGTTGGATGAAGAACTTTGCAATGAAACACAAGAAGCTTTGTACGGAGTATACGAAACATCTGCTGTTATTCCACTGTCATCGGAAGCATTTCCAGCCCTCGTCATCCGACTCGACTCGTTACAACGCAAGAAAAGCTCGTCCAAATAAGAACGCCGCAAGTTGCTCTGACCGTCGTGCGTGCAACTCAAGCTCGAGTTGCTCTGACTGTTTGAAGCAGATGAAGAGAACTGCTCTGTAGCCAGCTGCTTTGAATCAGGAATTATATCTGTAAAATATCTGTCGTGTGAGGATGAATAATATCGATTGGTTTTACCAAAACTTCTACAGAGCAAGTCCTGTGGCTCGTCTCTCTTCTCACCTAAGCAAAGTCTCAGGTCATCGTTTTGCTCAAAATTTCTCATAACATCAGAGGTGGCCGAGGCTGCGTGGCCATGGCCGGCAACTGTAGCCCAGTGCTCTCCTTTAGCCATTCTCCCATTGCGACTCTAAAAAATCAATCACATATCACAAAACATAAACAAGGACACTGCTAATTCACACGATTTGATTTTTCACAAAAAAGCAATTTAAGATGTTAATTACTAAGACTGGTCAATTGTCTTTTACAAATGCACACTCTCTTGAGTGCTAATGTTGACAGAATATTAGTCTCATCCTCTTTACTCAAATTCAGTGTAAATCATACATCGTCAAAAGCAACAGTGCTGTGTTTTTGAAGGCCATTGTCACCTAAATACTATTACCGGTACTCAGATGCTTCAGACCAAATGTCTGCAATACAGATCCAGATTATGATGCATCGACATGTTTCATCATCTTGCTGTGCACAAATGATTAATCAATTTTACTAAGTTTTAAAGCGATCAACCAAAAGTATCCTGCACTGATGTTAATCTTAAGAAATGTAAAATATATTTAAAGATAGATGGAGATTTTCTATTAGTTTCATCTGAAGATAAATTAATGAATCAAAGATAAACTCATGAATCAAACAGACCATTAGACCAGTAGGAGGCAAAACCTCCTGAACGTTCTCGGTCTCGTCTGCCCTATGCATGTCCTGAGGAAATGTCTGAAAACACAGGAAACTATATACAGAAACACCTCAAGACATTCAGAAATACATAAATCAAATACAATACAAAACAGCAGGTATTAAGCAAAGCTAAACCCAATCATGAACAACTCTCACAAGAATATCTCCTTGAAATAATCATCCAACAACACCAACAATGACAACAACAACGACAACGACCTGTGACTCTTACGCCCGTTTCGGTTTCGGTTCGTGTTCCTCGGATTGTCTTGCGGTTTTTGGTGCGCCTCCTTTCTACCAGCCATTTCGTTAGCCTGTGGGAACGACCTAAGTCATTGCGCCGACGAGTCGCCGTCTTCGACTCCAAAAAGTCGGTTCTACTGGCTCCGTCGTTCATCCGCTGCGGAAGACATAGTTGGATCAGGCGTATCCGTAACGCAACGCATCCAGGTCACATTCGATCGGAACTGCGACCGGTACCATAGCAAGATCCTGCGCCATCCACCGCCGCAATGACAATGGACACTATCGGCGAGAATCTCTGCGGATCTGCGCTCATGGAAGAACCGGACGAGAGATCAGATGACGATGACGACGATAAATAACATTCTAAAGCGCTTTTACCATCCAGCTTAGTTAAATTTGTGTAAAGCGCCTTTGATTTTGATCTATGTCATGTTTACGGCACTATAAAAATTGTCAAGAATAATAATAATAATAATAATAATAATCCAGTAGAAATAGTAGAGAAGGGGCACTGTTACATTATATTTACATAACATTACAGCTGACATTCAGTTCCTATATGACTCCGCTGCATATAATCAAATATCAATCATACAGGAGCACTTTTAAAAGTATAAGCCAGCAACCAATGCATGATTATTAACAAAATACCATAAAGACTGCTCTCATTCTCTGCAGAAGCGGCTCATTCTGATGCTTTTTCTTCTTCTGACTTCTTCCTTTCCGTCTAAAGATTTTAAACATGGCTACCACAGATTGCCAGATGCTAAGAATTCTTCTATTGGCTGTCTCACACCTCTCGTGACTGTCGAACGTCACAATAAAATGATATCTGGAATGCTTAGAATAGCATCAATAAGTCACATGTCTAGTCCAAAATTTGATGTTGTGCTAAATTCTCTGCATCCATCAAGGCACCAGAACACCGCTCAATCCCCTGAGTATCCAGCTCCGGCCTTCTCTTAAATGCTAAAATCTTTTGTTTCGCATCCATCGGCCTCTGCATATATATATATATATATATATATATATATATATATATATATATATATATATATCTTTCATCAGCACATGGGATACCATGGCATCCTAGAACGCCTACCTCCTCCTCCTCCTCTCCCTCATCTCCTGAAAGGTCACTGGAAATTCTGCTACGTGGCTGCCAACTGCTGCATTCGATTGGTGGACAGATCATCCGCACCAACCAAGATGAAATGAATCAGCTTCTTTGTCGCAGGGAAACCAATCGCCCTGAATGCCATTGTCACCCATAGCCCTGTACTTGGAATCTTAAGACAAAAGGCGCTCCATCTTACAAGTTACAACAACAGGAATTTAACAGAAAATTATTAAAGCAACCCAGGAAATTATTGGCTGCATGCCAACAAAGACAATGACTCAAACATGAAATGATGTCGTCAATTGATTTGTCACCGCTAAACAGTCCCTGATTCAGCAATCATCAAGGAATTTCTAAAGTGAATCACTTGCGAATCCAATGATCAATGTGTAGACAAACTTCACAAAATGAACATCAATAGTCATTCAAATCTGCAAACTTGACTATGCCAAACATAGTGAAAATATATATACATATGGTCAATTTCTTTTAAAATAGATTATTATTATTATTATTATTATTATTATTATTATTATTATTATTATTATTATTATTATTATTATTACATGGTAGTTAATGCATGTCAAGTCATTCACAAAGTGCAGAATCATAAGTGCTGAGCAGGTAAGGGGTGAACAACTTGCCTAAGGTTGCTTCACAGTGGCTAGGGTCAGATCTGAACCAACTACCCTCCAGCTAGGTTTCAGAATCCTACCATGACTCCACTGCACCCCAGAATAGAGTAGAAAAATAGAAGAATACAATTAATAAGAGTGCCAGGTTGCCGCAGGTAACTTCTGTAAAAATATATCTCCATTTTTCACTGAAATGTCCAATATTTATGACAGTCAATATTTATAGATTTACAGAAAACCATAGCAGCAACTACAGTTTACTGTCTGAATTTGCATACACATACAATAACAACAACAACGCAGACAACACAAGTCAAATAGGTAATTCCACAGCACCATTGTAACAATGTGCTGGTCATAAGCAGCCTCACAGACCAAAGAGTCATAACCGGAACAAGAAGCAGCCTCAAAAGACATGCAACATTTTGAGAATTAATGGTAGAAGTTGCTTTCTATGTAAAGTAGTGTAATGTAATGTAATAGACATTTTATATAGCACCTCTTCAGTCTCAATTAAAAGGTCACTCATAAGCATTTGGCATGAACCTCTACATCATAACAAAGACTTCTCACTCATTGCATAAGGTCTGGAAGGCAAACATATCAGGCACAGGTCAGAGGTCAGGTACAGGTCAGACACTCCAAAAGTGGTTTCACTTCTTACAATGGAATGACTCTAACTCTCATATACTAGGTGCCTAACTCTCACTCAAAACAGTTTTCAGTGATAGAAGTTCCCTTATAGTGAAATAGATCTATCTTCTTTACACAATGAATAAACAACTATGCTAGTTAATTAATTAAATAATGCTCTTGAGGGCCTGAACCAACTCAGATCCTCTACCACTGCTGCACTTATCCTCCTCAGGACCGAATTAAAATGACTCCCCGAAAGATGAATCCCCAGTCGTGTAATAAAGACTCCCCACCTCTTTATTCTACGAAGTTGAACTCCCTCTGAATTATATTAACTCCCTATGAAGAATCAAGTATAATGATCAAGATTTACTAAATTTTTGGCCTCAAATGTAGGAAGTTGACTGTCAAACTCATTTCCTGCTGACAATTCCGCCTTGTTGTTTGGGATTTGCCGTAATGAGGACAGAAGGCGAAGGCAAGTAGATCATCGATCCTAGCACTACACAACACCTAGAATTAAAGTAATGCAAATATAATCGGCCCGACTCTGCTTATGAAGACTTTCAGGATTAGTAACAATTCATTTTGAGTTAATTTTGATGTCGAATATCAATAACGGAAAACGCAAAATTGAGCGAAATCACGATGTGAATATTGAATTGTGCTATCAGTTGTCCATTAATAATTCAGAGGAGTTCATATTCTTCATCAATAAAAGTCAGTCCACACTAATGTTGACTGGGGATTATCTTCGGGGGATTCATTTTATTCATTATACCGGTCAGGTTACTGTCAAGTGATCAAGCTTTACTGGCTTGGAACTCATTTCCTGCTGACATTCAGGGATCTCCATCACTCAACACCTTTAAAGAAGTCTTAAATCTTGGCTATTCAGGAGTAGTTATTTAGTTATGTAGTGTTCACACAGTCTATCAACAAGTCACCACACTAATGTTGACTTTATTACTTACTTACTTACTAATTATGATCACCATTCAGTCATTCACCAGCAAAACCTATACAAATAGTACAACGTAGATCTTCTTAATATATTGCTAATCCAGTGAGATCAATAGACCAAATCTGTCAAGTTAATTCTAATTACATTAAAATCCAGTAAAAACAGTCAACCACATCAAGACCAGTTACTTTTTAGGATTCAATAACATAAAAATGGATTAACTTACAATTAATCTAAATGTCACTACTTGTATTCAGTCCATCATAATTACCCATGATATGATTTGCATTCTTCCTATTTATAACAATTTCAGAGGCTTGGGTAAAAAATCTGGTACTATCAGATGAAGGAGGCGATATTTCACATAAAACAAATTGAATTTTAAGATTTGGTGCATACATTTTTATAAATCTGGATCTGCAAAATAATTAGCAATTCCAGTCTCCAAGTTTAACAAAATCATATTAAACAAACACTGAAATTCTGCAGACATTCTCAATGCATACCAACTCTAGACCGGGTTGTACAGAGCAACACAACCCAGATGAACTGTATCAACAACTGAAAGAAATTATCCAATTGAGCAGAAAAATAACAGTGCAAATAGAATCAACAGACAGCCATAGAAATCTCAGAAGCAAGGTGCAAAGAAGTTCACGACAAGACAAAGAGGGAGAATTAATGCGAGAGAACATGAAAAAGGTAATAGCACCCCATTACCAAATAGTCAAAGAGTGCAAAGGCTGAGCACTGTGAGCAGCTCATTGGAGCCTAGAACAATTGTTATCAAGGATAATAATGGCAGGAACTCCCGGACCCAAAACAAGTGTGTGAGAGAAAGGAACAACACCATGAAGAACTCTTTGAAATTACCACCTGAGTAAGTGATGCTGTCACTCATGCAGCACACCAGAAATTATTTTCACTACAAATAAATATTAATAAATATTAAAATTAATTACTAACACCATCTAAGAATATATATATATATATATATATATATATATATATACACTCCTAATTCACAGATCAAAGTTGACAAAGATACAAAGATACACTACAGAGGCATCTAAATGAAAACATTACAGGCCACTCTTGAATTTGCGGCCCTTCAAAACACTGCTGTTCATCATCATCAGCTCGTGAAGCCGGTTGTGGCCACTGCAATCACCATCCACCCGTTCTCAATCTTGTGCTGCTTTGTATGCCTCTCTAGATGCTAAACTGCAGTCACGAGATATTTGCTTTAGTCACGTAAATGGTGGTCTCCCTTGCATTCATCTCCAAGAGTCCAAAGGTCTGTAGCCACTTTCAACCTGACATCCAAGGCAGAGGGTAGCATTCTTATGGGGGTGTTTCCTGGCTGGCTTGTTACGTGGCCGAAAAGTCTGAGTCGAGGTGTGCAGCGCTTACAGACTGGCCGAGTTTGCTTTGACCGGAACGCTAGTAAATTTCCTCATTCTGAGTGAAGTCATACCATTTGACACCCAGGATCTTCTGAAAGATTCCAACACTGCTATTACATACAGTTTAATCACTGACCCATATAATATAATAATATAATAATATAACAAGGTTTAAAGTGGTTCAGTAGGGACTGCCCTGTGTGAGAACCACTATGAAGGTAACCTTAGCAGAGCTACAAAATTAGAACTCAGTTAGGATAGGCAGTGGTCATATAGGCTAAGTTACCATACATGATATCACATGATATCGGGTCATTCACAGTAGGGACTAGGGAAGGCAGAGGGGATGGGGAGGGGAATATCCAAACAGCTGAAATAACAATTCAGTCAACACAATAGCCCCATTCAGATAGGACACTGAAAATAGAGCAGATATTGCAACCCATGTTTAGGAAATGCATTTCCACCAACCACAATAAAGAAACAGGAAGACAAATACAATTGTGAAGACCAAATAGGAGATAATTACAATGTCCCTTATACAGAAAGTAATGAAGATAAGACAGAGCCTCTGCAGTGTACTGGGTGCTTTGAGTTGACCTTCTCTTGCAATTTATTCTTATCTGAACTTCAATCTGCTGATGGGCTCATTGGCACTTCATGCATTTCCATGGTTTTCATTCTTTGCAATACAGCTTTCAGTAGGTTACCTGTCTGTCACTAAATTCAAGAGCCTTAACCCTTAAACCGCTGGAATCGAGTATACTAGGTTACATTGCATATAGTTACATGGTTAATATGGCTTCCAGCTCTCTGAAAACAAAGTCCTGTCTCAATTATCTCATCTACTACTCCCTCTTTACTCTTAATTCATTCATACAATTACTAGAGTGAAAAATCTAGAACTCCTGAATAGACACAAACAGTGCCCCTTCTCATCAAACAGAAGCCTTTTGCAGATGATTAAATTGGAGAAAATGTAGTAGCACTATTGATCATTTAACAGCAGTTATTCATAATGATACAGTAGGGCAATTAGAATTCTTCGGACATATAATGAGAAAAAAGGCCTGGAAAACTTAGTCACAACAGGTAAAGTGATGGGGAAAAGAGCAAGAGGGAGACAAAGATTGACGTTCATCGAAAACCTGCTATGCGACGTGAAAGACAAAATATCAGAAGTAGGACTGCTACAAGCGACATACGACATAGAGAGGAGTGGAAGTCCATGGTCACTAACGCTGTAAAACAGGGCACCTAAAGAAGAAAGAAGAAAACAGTAGGGCATAAGGTCCAATTGTCTGACTAAGTTCACATACTTAGCATACTCCTGGGTCATTAACTAATCACATGGGCATAATCATAAAACTTTCTTAACAAAATTACAACTGCTCTTCAAAACAATAGAGAAAATTTCTCACTTCTATTACAGTTCTGGGTCACCATCCCACAGGCCGATTATCCAATGCCCCTCCCCCCCAAACGCTTTGACTGATAGAGCCTCAGCACTGCCTTCCTCAACTAGGGTCCGATTCCCGGGGATTCACACATCCACCAAAGCAGAGTGGAAATGAAATAAATATGGTCTGTGTAACGTCTTAGGCTGATGACTAGTTCATTATTATTAAGGCCCTATATAAATGTAAGATTTACATTTACAGCTTAAATCAAAGCTTTAAGCACACCTATTCAGTTGACACTATGAGTTAGTGCAATCCAACCTATCACAGTACACCACAAAAAGTATATGATAAGGTACATAGCACTGCAAACTGTAAAAAGGATAAATCAGACACTGTAACAGTTTCATCAAAAGCCCCAATTCCAACTTAACCCTGGAGCACATGAGCCTTTTACAAACGTTAATGCATGACGAGGTCAAAATGACCCCAAACAGCATCCATGTATAACCCAGTTAGAAAATTATTTATTTATTACATTACAAAAAACTATTTACGTATGACATATTAAATGCAAACAATTATACATGGTCATAGCAGTGGCGGCTCCAGGATTTGGTAGTAGGAAGGCATTGAGGTGGCAACTTCTACGCATTTGTTGCTAGGTATGTAGTTGCAAGTATAGGGTCCCAACGGAGATCTCTCTGCACACCATCACCTTCTTTGCCAATGTAGGTCTACCATTTCGCATTGTACACATAATAGAACTCCAAGTCAGCTAACAACCATACTTTCATACCATATTTGTCTGGTTTGTTCGGTAAGTAGGCCTATTGTCAAAATGGGTTCTCGCTCACGAAATGGCATGAGCTGCTCATTTATTGTTACGCATGGTGACACAACATAGTTTTCCAAACAGTTGGCAATGAGGGCGGTCCACATGGCAAGAAATGGAGCAAATGTGTCTGACTGACGGCGAACTCCACGCGTGTAACGGTCATCGAATTGTATGTGGGAAAGAACTGCTTCGAAACGATTTATTGACATGGTAGCAGTAAAAATGGGTCGTCCGAGTGGTCCAGAACTCCATAGATGTCTTGTCGACTCGTGTTATCCCTTGCAGACACCATGCATGATGTAAGCTTACATCAGATACAACAAACCTACGACGGCCTTCAGCTCCAGAAGCGTAACTGAAAGCCAACTCAGTGGGTCTTTTCCTTCCGACTGCAGTTGATACAGAGCGTATTTGTCGGTATATTTGAGTATGCCATTCAGTATTGAATCCGATACAAACAATCGAACTAGCTTTCCAGAAATGACGCTAATCGCAGCAACATTCGCTAGAACCAGACTGTCCATTCTAAACATAGCGTCATGAAATGCAGGCGCTAAAAAAATTGAGAACTATTAGTAAAAGTTCTTGTAAAATGACAAACACTACCTTTCGGACATCTGCAGATTCAGCGACTAATAATTGGCAATTGTAGCAACATTATTTCATAGTTCCGTCATTTAAACGCATTTATTCGAATCCAGGCAAATCGCACTGGGTACTCGTCGTCAGCGGTCGTCGTCAGTAAGTAAGTAAGTAAAATCTCGTGGATTTCTATAGCGCCTTGGGAAGCAGCACAACAGTAGCTGCTTATTCTTAGGCGCTCAGCCTCTCTTAAAATAGCTATAGGAAAGGTGTGGGATCAGCCAGGCAATGGTCAATATCCGAAGGGCAGTGAGTCAGCTGCATGCAGTGCATGGAGTATTGGAGTCTTTAACTCTCTGGAAAAGTCTTTGGTTGCATCAAAAACTCAGCGTCAGTGAGTAAGTAAAAATCTCATGAATTTATATGGCGCATAAATTTAAAGTCGCAATATCTACTTATTCCCTTAACCTAAATGTGAAATAGCCAAAGCTATAGCTAAAAGGTGGTGATCGGTGAGGCAGGGTCATTAAGGAAGTAAGTAAGTAAAATCTCGTTGATTTTTATAGCGCCTTGAGAGGGAAAGCAAAACGGTAGCTGCCTATTCTTAGACGCTCAGCCTTCCTTAAAATTTGGACGCGGAGGGCACATGTACGCGGTGAGCATTTGAACGCGGTGGGCATTTGGACGCGGAGGGCATTTGGACGCGGAGGGCATTTGGACGCGGAGGGCATTTGAACGCGGTGGGCATCGTAACGTAGTGGCGACTCCACAGAGGGGCCGCGAGGGGCCCGTGTCCTCCCTATTAAGTGCCTGGCCCCCAGTGGCCCCCTGTTGGGACCCTATCCTTAATATTACATACCTAGCAACAAATGGTTGGCCACCTTTATTAGAAGTTGCCACCCCAACGGCCCCCCCACTTGCCAAATCCTGGAGCCGCCACTGTTTGAACGTGCATATGGTGAGCATTTGAACGCGGTGAGACTGAGCATTTGAACGCGGTGGGCATTTGGACGCGGAGGGCGTTTGAACGCAGTGGGCATTTGAACGTAGTGGCGGCTCCACAGAGGGGATCAGGGGCCCGTGCCCCTATTGAGTGCCTGGCCCCTAGTGACCCCCTGTTGGGACCCTATACTTAATACTACATACCTAACAACAAATGGTTGACCCCGTGATTAGAAGTTGCCACCACAACGGCCCCCCTCAGGACCATCTTTAGAATTTTGGTTGCCCTAGATTTTCGGAAATTTTCGCCCATTCACATCAACATAAGGAAAAAGTCTGACGAGCAAAAAATTCTTGTCGGCTCCCCGAAATAACCTGACGAGCAAAAAAAACGTTATTCGCTCATACAAAATTTTCATCCCCGTTTTGTTTCGCCCCTACAAAATTTTTCGCCCCTAGGCAATGGTTAAGGAGGCCCTGCCCCCACTAGCCAAATCCTGGAACCGCCACTGTTTGAATGCGGTGAACATTTGGACGTGGAGGGCATTTGGACGCGGTGAGCATTTGGACGCGGAAGGCATTTGAACGTAGTGGCGGCTCCACTGAGGGGCCGGGAGGAGCCCTTGCCCCCCTCCCCCCTATTGAGTGCCTGGCCACCCAGTGGCACCCCTGTCGGGACCCTATACTTAATATTACATACCTAAAAACAAATGGTTGCGCCCCCCCCCCATGATTAGAAGTTGCACACCCCAACGCCCCCACTTGCCAAATCCTGAAGCCGCCACAGTTTGAACGCGGTGAGCATTTGGACGCGGAGGGCATTTGGACGCGGTGAGCATTTGAACGCGGTGGGCACTTGGACACGAATGAGATTTGGACGCGGAGGGCATTTGAACACGGAGGGTATTTGGACGCGGAGGGCATTTGGGTGCGAATTTATGGTTGGGTGTGGGCAAAAGGGGCTGGCGTGTCAGATTCCTTTCCCACCTTGCCGCCCCCTCCATAAATAACTTTTTCACCGAATTTGCGCGATTCTGGTAGGTGGCCTGGGGCAGGTGTGGGGGGAGTTGCCCTATCCCATCCCCGTGGCGACGTCGGGTCATCTTCCCAAATAAATTTTATTGGCTGTATTTATGCTTACAATATTGAATTATAAGTAAGACTTTTATTTCTTGTGCCTAATTTAGTACAATGGTATCTTACTTTAAACTGCTGTTTAATAGTAACTGTTACAACTTACCAGTCACTACTGTTATATGACAGCAGTCACTGTAGTACTGTTGAAAACAGTGATGTGCAATAGGCACCGAGCAGCAGGGGCGGCGCCAGACGTTTGAGAGTGGGGGGGTTACGGTTTACCCTAGGGTTAGGGTTAGGAGTAACCCTGAAATACCCCCCAAATTGATAATGTTAGAAATACCCCTGCTTTCTCCCATTCCCTCGCGTTAGACACTCCCTTCCCGGCCGCATTTAGCGCGGCCTCCCTTGGAATGGGGGTCCGGGGGTTTCTCCCCCGGAAAAAATTTTGAAATCGTAGATGCTCGTACGTGTGTTTTAGAGCATTTTGGACACAAAATCACAGGTCTGGCATCAATAGGTTCCATGTCTGTAATTTCTTATGCTCAAGTCAATTTCAAATTATTCTGCTTCAATTTGTGCGTGTTAAGTCGAAAATTACTTGTCTTTGGCCCATAGGCCTACTAATGTCAATGCAACTAAGAGTAAGAGTCACGTGGCAGATGCTACTGCTCCATCAAATCTTGAAATCTTGTTTTAAATCGCTGTAAATCTATTTAGTGTCACAACTCACAAGTGGAAAAGGCGACAAAAAGTAGACAGCAGTTAACTAATTTGCCATCGGGCCAACCGTTAACCTCCTTGTCCAATTTACGCATTAGAGAATACCACAGGCAAAATTCTGAATGCCAAGCACGTTTGATCTACAAGAGATAGTGGCCTAATTTTTCAAAAAAATTGATTAGCAGGTGCTCTTCATGTCTATGTCAAAAGTGCTAGCCATTCAAACGTCTTCCAATACCATTCTCTGTAGTTTAAAAATGTCATTTAAAATGTCCAATTTACGCATTAGAGAATGCCACAGGCAAAATTCTGAATGCCAAGCACTTTTTATCTACAAGAGATAGTGCCCTAATTTTTGAAAAAACTTGATTAGCAGGTGCTCTTCACTTCTCTGTCAAAAGTGCTAGGCATTCCTACGTCTGCCAATACCATTCTCTGTAGTTTAAAAATGTCCTTTAAGCCCGCAATGCTATCCTGTAGATATATACAGTTGAGAACGTTTGATACTTAGACTAGTAGAACCGATCCTCAATCATCCCCCTACCCCCCCCCCTCACCAAAAATTTCTCTGCAATTTTGCACGAATCTCACGGGTGGCCCGATGGCAAGTGGGGGGGGGTTCAAACCCCCCCAAACCCCCCCGTGTCCCCGCCACTGCCGAGCAGTACGGTACTATGTGCAAGCTGAACAAAATTTTAAAATTTATCACGACCAGATTTTAGCAAAAGGTTGACCCAGAAAGACCAAGGGGGAACAGAATTGGCGGGGGATGTGACGGGTTAGGGGTTCGATGCTTGGCCCCCGGAAAACAGAAAAATACAAGTCAAAAATGTGATTTCCGTTGTCATCTCTTCCGTTTTCATATGGTCCACAGTGGCGGTTCCAGGATTTCTTGGAGGGGATGAAATGAAATCATAGAAGATTGGATGGGGGGATGAAAAGAGAAGGAACAAATCAATAAACTTTGCCGGAAAAGGCTGGAAGAGGGAATGTTGTCTCTAATTTGACTATACTTTTACCGAAAATAGGTTAACAAAAAAGCAAAGACCATTCGCAGTTAGGCCTAGTTTTACTAGACTTTTACCCAAAAATAAGTTTCACAAGCAAAACAAGTAAGTCCGGTGGGAATGCATCTCCACTCACCCCACGTGGAACCTGATGACTCGACGTCGCCACTGATGGTCCATTCTAATTTTTGCGGAGTCAGTTATAGTGGCTCAAGTTTCAATTTCCGGAGGTTAATTTTCCACTGGAAACATGCCTATATATGAAACAACTATTGAGCACAGCGTATGTTACCGTAACAGCATCAAACATAGAATTCCTATGACAAACCAAGCAGAGATGCCATAGAACAGTAGTTCTTAATGAAAAAATGCAGTAGAAAAAATACGGTTTGCTTCGAAATCCACGTGTGTTCACAATTTTTTGAGCAATACTGTAGTATGAAATCGCAGCATTGAAGATGGAGCAAGAGGAATATGTGGATTTCATCGGATAATTTCTTCAAATCGATTAGAATTTTACACATCCAAGGCCTATATGCCCTCTATTCAACAGGCCGTCAATAGGCTTCTCTCACACAGCGAATTAATTATAAAACTTGCTTTGTTGTATATAAAATCTGTTGTATAATGAACCAGATATCCTAATACGCGGCTCTTCCCTCGATCGCCCTACGAGCCATTCCCCAAGATATTTGGCAGAACTTTCATTCCGTTGATGTCCCTCGTTCTCCTACAGTCATTGGCGTCAGTGTGTACACTGTACAGTACTGCTCAAAAAGTGTGAACACACGTGGATTTCGAAGCAAAACGAAGATTAAGGCTTGTTAAAACATTGCAATCACAACCAAGAACACCAATACTGTATGTTTTCATTAGTGATACTATTCTACGATTGATGTATAGAAGGCTATAGATATGCAAAATTCAGAAGACTGTTGAAACGAATTTTATCCACATTTTCTTGCGTCCCCATCTTCATTGCATCAAACCGTACTAGAATAATCAGTATATTCGGTCTCAATTGTATTCTAGAGCGTTCGAAATGCCACGGAAAATGGTCAACTAGTTTCGTAGGCCTATATCTATAGCCTTCTGTACATCAATCGTAAAATAAGGCAAAGTACACCATAGTTCCAGCTTACCTTATCTGAGGAAAAACTGCAACATAGTCCTACGTCTGTCACAGATTGTGCATGTGCCAGATTGTCTAGATTGTCTAGTGTATTTTCTAATTTAGTTTTTAAAAATCCTACCTTATCTGCACAGTGAACAGAATACATTGAAGTAAAAGTCTTTAAAACGGTGCTCCCACAGCGTCCTTCAAGTACTCCTAAGGGGTACGGGTACCCCGGTTAAGAACCGCTGCCATAGAATATACATTGTATAGATATGAATGAAAGACAGTGCAGTGCACACACAGCTTCGCCGAATCATCGAAATTCTAAAACTTCAAAAAATAATCAGGACAATGAATGGTGAATATCAAAACCACCTCAGTATAGGATGACGTTTACTATTACTACATGAGTCAATCTCAAAATGGATGACATTTTATAATTATTTTAAATGAATAGTTTTAACATCAGTCTGCTTTGGTGATCGCCAACAACCACCCCTTGGGAAGGGATGTAGGGGCAGGGGCATAGTCTGTCACAAATCGGGGGTGTAAACCCCGCTGGGACTGTAGGAAAATCCCTGGTTGCATATGTTTGGACATACATTTGCAGACCATCCAGATGTTCCTTCTCAACTTCCTTGTACGGAATAGACATAGACAGTATAGAGTGGCTTTTGCGATAAGCAGTTGCAGAGAATTGAGTCAGCTGCATGTCTTCGACTCTTCGTTAACCAAAATGGTTTTTAGAATTCGCTCGTCTAAAGCTTTACTGTGTACCGATTATAAGAAAAAATCCCTCATTCAGTAATTAGGCCTAAAAGTGTTGTCATTAATTTTGAGTAAGAAACGACTGATCGAACGTTAATAAATTATTTTGAACTTCAACTGTTAAAGAAATAATTTTAATGTTCATATAAAAACGGCAGTGGTCTAGAAAAGAGTAGATATTGCTGGAATGCTGGTTAAAAGAAATTCACGCTGTCATCTCAACTTCAGTTCATGAATGAACAAAGAGACGAAGATGATGAACCTGTATGAAAACCACAATTAGGCCTATTACTCCGCGTTTAAGAACCCAATTTTTCTAGATTACTATTGAATTCGTTTATCGTTTCAACTGTTACTGTCTTTTCGTCAAACTGTTCCGTTTGTCCACAGCTCTTGCTCTAGAAATGCTTTTCTTCTCGAAAAATTTACTTCTTTGGCTTGTTGCGCTAATGTAAAGAATCGATCGTATGGCACAGCTACCTCCTCGGTAATTATTTTGTATGTTTCTATTCAATATCTTCTCTTCCTTCTGCTTCTAATTTTGTCCTTCCACAATATTTAAGTAATTAAGTTTTTTTTCATGGCCGAAACAAAGTGAAGGCAGGAGTTATAAAGGACAGGAATGAATGACTTCAAAATCTATGCTGCTCAGCCCCGCGCGTCATTGTATCAACTATTTTAAATATCTTTATTTAAAAAAATTATGCCTTGTTACTGAGGTCCCTCAAGTTCATGATGGTCCAACAATTTTTAATGATTTCAGCATCGACAACATTTGCATTAACCATCACCGACACTGCGTCGCAATTCGAAACTTCTATTAGGTCAGTGGTTCTCAACCCGTGGTCCGCGGACCAAAAGTGGTCCGCGAGAGGGAGTCTAATGGTCCGCGGCGAAGTCTGAAAAAAACGCCAATAAAAATTAGACATATATAGTTTCCATGAAAAAGGTCATCAGCATTTTTATGTGTATTTTTGCATTTGAACGTTAAAATTTCTGACAAAAAAAGAATCACCGCTTTTTAGGAGCAGATGACTGCTCAATAAATATCAGGTGGTCCGCGAGAAATTTTTGAACTTTAAAAGTGGTCCGCGAGGCAAAGGAGTCTGAGAACCACTGTATTAGGTCGATAGGCTCGAGTCCCCACTTTTTTGAGAGGCTAGGCAAGGGAAGGGGAAAGGTATAGATTATAGAAGTTCCCCCCACTTTTTGCTCCAAGTTTGCGCCTATTGTGATCGTGTACGTAGCAAAAGAATCGACTACTGGTGGGAAAAGCACGGAATCGAGTTCCAGGGAAACAATGAGGCACATTACGAAGGCAGACAGACAGACAGACAGACAGACAGACAGATTTGCGTCTCGACAGATTGTGACCTTCCATTGATTTGCGTCAATTCGTCTGCGCTGTTTATCCAACGTGTTCGGGCATTCCGTCTAAGGAAACGACGACGAAGTCAAGTCGATAAGTCAACGATCTGCCTGCGTGTACCATTCTCTGTCTCTGTCTCTGTCTCTGTCTGTCTGTCTGTCTGTCTGTCTGTCTGTCTGTCTGTCTGTCTGTCTGTCTGTCTGTCTCTCTCTCTCTCTCTCTCTCTCTCACTCTCATTGACATCCCTTCAGAAATGAGTGCTATCTTGGCACTGTGCATACGCGCACTCTTCCGACACACGGCGACGGCACTTCGGTGCGGCACTCTTAATTACGCGCCGTCAATAGAATTATTTTCGCTACCGGACGGGGCGTAACCCCTCCTACTCACCACCACCCCCGCCCACCCACCACCCCCCTTCCCTCTGACCGCGCCGCTGTGGAATGGCTCTGTTTGTATGGGACGCTTATATTCCGTCGCGGTCTCCGCTGTCATAATGCGCCGACCAGTGGTCTGTGATTGAGGAACCAAATGTCGAGGTAAGTTTCAGTTCAAATCAATTCCAAACTTAAAAGCACTGAAATTAGCAGAATATAAGCGACGCCGTATATTTTGCCTGTGATGAATAGCGTCTGCCTTCAGATATTAAAATGATAATTTCCGTCGAACGGAGTATCACTTTAATTCGACCGTGCATAGATTCTCCGTCTAGATTGTGATATCTCTCATCTGTCTCGTAATTGTATCCCGCTGTAGTTATTGTTCCGCGGTGTCGTCCGTGTACGCGAACTCTAATCCAAAATTTGTAGAATTTTAATAACATAAAATAAAGATACGGACAGACAAAGTGTTAGCATAAAGATCACAGCCTCAAGCTCCACGTGTACCGTACACAAACTACGCAAAAAATTATTAAAAACTTGAGGTCTATGACCTGTGAAATTCTCGAAGACATTTCGAATGTTAAAGCTCACGAAAACAAAGGCGACAAAAGGCTACATACAGCTGCTGAAGATAGACTCTGTCTGCTTCAAAATCATCGACAGTCTACATCGCAAACGAAAAATTATTATCGAACTTTATCGACGAAGAACTTGGCAAAGACAAACAAGCAAAACCACTCAACAACTCAAAAGCCTTGAACAGTGGCGGATTCACCACGGTACAAATGGTACAAAATTGTACCGGGACCAGCAGCGAAATGTACGACAAAATGTATGGTCAAAAATGGTATGGTCAAAAAATATTGTTTGGCCTATCTTAATAGTTATCTTAACACATGCCTTACGTTGCATAATATTACAAATCAATTGTAGACGCATGGTTAAACAACATACTTATAATATACTTGTCTTAACATGTCTTTGCCATCCGTGGGATTACTGATGGGTAGGCTTAAGCCTACCCTAGCCTTTAATAAAATCTGCCCATGGCTCTACTGTTTTGTCCTAAGAAGCACGCCAGAGGCGCCCACACAAGGGGGAAAGGAAGCAAATGCTTCCTAGAAAACCTAGGGGGAGGAAATTCCACTCTGAGTTTTGGTATTACGTTAGAGTAGCATGTTAATTCGATAGGCCCCCAAATGCCTGTGCAAGTAAATTACTGGTTTTACTACATGTCAGTGCAATTTTGTAACTTCTAATTATAAGCTTACCGGTACTCAATTCGAGTTCCTTATTATCAGGCATTCATAAAATTTTATTATTATTGTCACTTTTACGTACAGTCATTCTAATGAAGCAGAATGTAAGCTTCATGTGAAATATAAATAACTTATAACAAACCAATAGACTCACGTACATTAAGTCTGCATTCCAAATTAGACTTCTGCAACTCCCTCCACTATAGCCTTCCAAAGAACTTCATCAACAAATTACAATCCATTCAAGACTGTGAAACAGTGCAATTAGATATCGTTAATAACTTGTTTCAGTCAGCTGCCTTAAGTCTAGTTATCCCTTTTGCAGTTGTTGCAGCTTTAATGCTTCTATAAAAAAATGATGTAGGCCTAGGTGTGGTTGTTGGAGAAATCTAATTTTTAAACTAAACACTAAACAAAATAGATAATTTGCAGGTAATTTTGAATAGTTTGCCAGCGCAATTACTGTCATATCTCTCTTTAGTTTCAACTTCCAGCAGCCAGGGGGATGGGCGCCCCTGAAGCACGCCATAGATAGCCTATTAGTAGAATGACAGTACTTGGTACATTTATTTACAATGTAGCTCGTTGTTTTTAAACTGCAATTTACGCTATTCCCGTGCCTTCCATCGATATAAAGTATAAACGAATTTGGTAAAAATTATGCGCGAGACCGCCGTTCCCGTGCGTTTTCACTGGAAAAAAGCACTGTAGCCTATATAGATCTTTGCGTTAAATAACAAAAAGGAGACAAAAGTGCTTAAGTCGATTGTTTTAAGAAGTTTCCGTGGAGCATTCTAGCGTTTCGTTGGTGATTATTTAGAAGAGAGACCTGTGACATTCGAAGGCAAAGCTTTGTTTTTCGTGGAGCGAAATCTCCGATTGAAACGGCGGCGACTGACCCGCCGTTGGTCGCAAAAGGGAACACAATTGAATAAGATACGACACAACGTTTAGCAATAAACGCTTTCTGCGAATGCGGCCACACCGTCAAGCACCCCTCTCATCACGCATGTATTTTACTCCAGGCAGCACCCCACCACCTTCCACCGGGTCTTACAACCATCGTCCGCCGCCGCTGCTGATCAATAGCGATCGAAGACAGCGTTAGATAACAAACACAGGCGCTATAACAATCGTCAGCATCATGAGACGAAATCTCTCTCTCTCTCTCTCTCTCTCTCTCTCGGTTCACTCTCGTTGTGCTGAGTGCTTTTTTCTCTAAGAGTGCGACAGAAGAGAGAGAGAGAGAGAGAGAGAGAGACAGACAGACAGACAGACAGACAGAGACAGAGACAGAGAAAGGAGAGAGAGAGACAGAGAGAGACCACATGTCCCGCGTTGTATTACTGAGCGATAGATTCATCGACTATGCACTTCGACCGGGTGGCGGCACTTAAATCTCGCCGGAGGTGGGTCGGGACTGGGGGCGGGCGGGGGCGGGCGGTAGGTGGTGGGGGCGAGAGTTCTGCCCGCGGAGACACGCTATTTCGAAGGAGTCGGCCGCCAGGAGTGGCTTCAAAGAATCGGTGTTTTACGGGAAAACTCCTTTAAAAATAACGCCGTCGTCGTCGCCGTCGTCGTCGTCGCCCATTGATCTCGATTGACGCCACCGGTCGATAACAATGGCGACCAGCGAATTGTTTTAGTGCAGCGACAACAACGCTTCCAAAGGATTCGACGGTTGCGGCGGCGGAGGCGGGTGGGAGTGGTTGGGGGGAGGCAGGGGCGGCCGTGGACGAGTCGGCATCTGGGATCGTTGAGGGCTGATTAAATAAGTCGGTTGACGACGACGGCGACGCTGCTGCTGCTGCTGCTGCTGCAGAGACGACGACGGCGGCGGCGGCGGCGGCGGCGGCGGCGAATGGCTTAAAGCGTGAATGGGAATCAATAGAGAGTGTTGTTCTGTCAGATGAAAGATACTCGCGCGTCGTGACGCTTGGCTGCCATAAGCCCAACTGAATACACGCAGTGATGACAATGGCCATCTTAGATGTATTTAATTATGTCCTACCACTGCTACGACCGCCGCCGCCGCCGCCGCTGCTGCTTCTTGTCTTCTTCTTCTCTTTCTTCTTCCTCCTGCTCCTCTCTGCAATCGCTTTGATAGTCTTTGCTTCCGTCTTCTTCTTCTTCGGCGTTTGGCGGGCGGCGCCTCGTTCTGGTCTCTGAGGACTCGATTTGATCAAACAGTGGAGCGTCTCGCATTCGAAGACTTAACGCGTCTCAGTATTTGGCTTCGGTGACAAATATCAAAAGATTCCCCGAATAGTAGTCTAAGATTACGAACAGCTCTCGACCAGCCAACCAACCAACCACTGTTGTGTAGAGAACAGCTAAAGAGAAATCTTCGTTCCTGAACAAACAGCGCCTAACAATGAAGAAGAAGAACAAGAATAAGAAGAAGACGTTGCTCACTGCACGCGATACCCGATTGTAGCAGTTTTTCTTTATA
>CM030838.1:848838-891338 GCA_018105865.1 Metaphire vulgaris
GTTGATGGTTCTTATGTCGAGTGCGTGCTTTGAAGAGAGGCGTTTGTCATTTCGGAGAACATAAAATGAATATGACGATCATTACTCGGAAGTGCTTAAGATTGACTTTGTCATCCGATATCCAACGCTTATAGGCCTAGACTCCATCGTGATCAGCAAATGGACGACGCGCAGTTAAGTTCGCTAGGCGGCGAATAAGAGCAACTGACGCCACCTGGCGAATGTCCTGTCCTACGACAACACGCAAGGTCCTTTCCTTCCACTGACCAATCGCAGTCGCTGCTTGATAGCCGTGTCGTTGGATTGGACATGGACAAGAGGGGGAGTAAGAACCTCTCATCGGTCGACATGGAACAACCCTCAACTATTACTTCCCCATGCGGTTGAAGTGCAGATCACAGAGCCATTTGCAAATTCAGAATCCGCTTCCTTTGCGGTCAACCTCTCCCCATTTTGAAATCCTAAAACGAGGCTGATATCCCAGCTCCACCACTGGTTGACACCACTCCACTGGCTCTACACCTGGACATACACTATACGATGATTACAGAATTCGCATACGAGCGGGATTTGATAGAAACATACAAAATAATGACTGGGAAAGTAGATGTGCCATACAATAGATTATTTACATTGGCACACTATAGCAACACAAGAGGCCACAAATGCAAATTGTTTAAGCAGAGGGTTGGTCCACGAAATAAAAAAATTTGAGTGCAAGGGTTGTGGACAAATGGAACAGTTTGGACGAGGTGTGAGTGACAGCTGAAACAGTAAACGGATTGAAAGACCATCTTGGAAAACTAGGTTATTGAACGTGGAGAGTTACTACAGTGGTTTTCACACAGGCTTACTTAGCCTCCTAAACCACTTATTACTCGTATTATAATCCGTATGCACGTGCAACTATAGGCCTTGGTATGAAGGTGCTCGATGGACTTACGAAATTATGACATTATAGTGAGCTCTCGACTTTATGGAAACTAGAATTGTTTAAAACCCGTGACCAGTGGCGTCATTTCACACTTTTCTTGGGGGGGCGAGAAATTTTGTAAAATTTTCTTTTAAAATTTTTTTAATTTTTCGAAATTTTTTCGACTAAGTTTGAGTTTCGAAAAAAAGTTGACGACCGTTTTTTGCTCGTCAGTTCTTTTACGTTTACGATTACCAAAAAATAGTTGACGACCTTTTTTTTGCTTGTCAGCCCTTTCTAGGCTGCTGGCTCTTTTTTTGCCTCCCCAAACGCAAGTGACGTCCCTGTTTTTGTTTTTTGTTGCACATTAATACATTATAAATTAATATTTTCATTTCCTTGGGGGGCCACGCCCCCCCCCCCCCAGCCCCCAAATGACGCCTCTGCCCGTGACGTCACTTTCGAAGACCTTCTTGCTGCTGATTCTTGATCGAAGCAAATAAGTGTCGACGGTTAATCCATGCGATAATCCGCTCTCTTGCCTATTTGTCGAGATCGCATGTTGGGGGAGGGCAATCTGCACCGTGTGCGGTACGACATTGGACGGCGCGCTCTGTATCCGCGTGCATCAGTGCGACAGTCGCTCGCTGTGTGTTGTTATTGTATACGAGCGATAAGCCTTGACCCGCTGACCCCCGGGGTCGAGGTCGTGACCTGGAAGCAGAGGTCAGTGGCGTAGACTCGGACAGGGCGGTATTCATTAGAGTGGAGCGGTGAGTGATAAGGAGGCTGATGAGGTCTCACAGACAGGAAATTCCAGACAAAGCGATATAAGAAACAGATGAGGAGAGAAACCGTTTTATTGCCCTATACAGTAGGAACTTCACTCGTCCTACCCCCCGTAGTAAGTAGGCTGTTATTGTTTTCCGTCGGGGCCTGGAATGTAATATCTGGGGCTTAACGTCTCTGAGTTTCCGTCTTCTTATTTAGAGGCGTATGGCTGCCCTCATCTGCCCCCTCCCTCCCTCCACGGCCACGCACAGGTGAACTAGTAGGTCCACTTGACTAAAACGACGCTGGCCCCGGGGCTAGCAGTCTGCCGCCCTCCCTCATATTAGCGCAGCATAAACCGTAAGTGAAATAAAGAAATGATTTTTTTTATCAATCAGAGCGATATCTTTGATAAGATCAGTGACGTAGCAACATGCTCGGGGGCCCGTGGCGAAAAACGGGAAGGGGTGGGGTCCTTTCCAGAGGAGACGATCTGGCAAGTTTGCAAAAATCTTGACGACTTTTTTTGCTTGTCTCGAGCTTTCATGTTAAACTACATCGCGAAAAAGTTGTTAACGACCTTTTTTGGACTCGGGTCGGGGGCCCTTTACAGGTCGGGGCCCTTGGCATTTGGCCACGTTCTCCGTATGGCTGCTACGGCCCTGGATAAGATGCTTAGAGCTGTGATACTAGAAAGGATAGAAGCGGTCGTTTTGCTAAGCGTCTGTGTAATCTAGATAACCAATCCTAAAAACCCAAATAAAATAACTCCCGACAGTAGTTTTATCTTAACTAAGATGTGAAAGTTCAATTGGCGAATTCTGTCTTTGATTAATCGTTCGTTTTGTCGCGAGTGACGACCAATCAGATGCATTGAACTAATTTCCCAATTAGTCTTATGCGTCAAAATTTAATATGGCATTTGTATAGCGCCTCTTATATTTCTACCCAGATGCGCCTCCGTTTGGCCTATAGCGTTGCTTGTGTCGTCAAGGCTGCTGCTATTTTAATCTGATCTAGATCCATTCAGATCAATTGTATGCTACCAGGGGCGTAGCGACGGGGGTATATCGGTATATATAACCCCCCTAAAATCAGTATATATACATATACATAGACCTATATGATATATAACATATATTTTATATATATATATATATATATAACAATATACCCCCAATTTATACACATCACTATCAAATTCCTGGCTACGCCCCTGGATGCCACTTACATCTGCTTAGAGGTCACGTCAAAATTGCCGAATCAATTTGGAAAAAATGTCTTCCATTCAATTCCCGTTAAATTTGTATGGTCTCTACTATCCACCAGAGCATGCCTGGCAGATTAAATGTTCGAATTGATTGGGGGAGAGGGACTCTAGCTACTACATTGGTTAAGACCGACCCCAGGTGATGGTCTAAAATGTCGGTTTCACCTGTCACCCCACTAACCGTCTACGAGGTTAGATAGATTAGAAGACAAACGCGAGGTTTATTCCATCTAACGGTGACAACGACTGGCCATCGACCTGGGCTGTTGTTGTAGGTGGTGGAACATCTTTTAACAATATGCGGTACCTGTAGCTTCAACGCCTCAGCATCCCCTACGTGATGGTCAGGTTTAAGCCGTTTGATCCAAACTTATCTCTTGTAAGAAGAGTTGATTGAGAATGGCGCGAGGTAAGTTCCCACAGCTCACGACTCGACGACGTCCATTGGCTGAAGTAGTTCTCGCCGCCGCCGCCGCCGCCGCCGCTAGAGGGCCGCAGCCTCTGAAGCGTCCTCTTCTTCAGACTCCCCCTCCACCCACCCACCCACCTACCCACCGTTCATTTTGACCCGTTGCCTGAAAAAGAGGCAGGAGATCTCCGCAGCGGTCTATCAATTGACGTTTGCTGCTGCTGCTGCTGCTGCTGCTGCTGCTGCTGCTGCTGCTGCTGCTGCGTTAAAGGACAAACACACGCAGAGGGACTTATAAGCCAGGGAAAGCGAGAGAAAAGAACCGTTCATTCATTGTTTCGCATCTGCATCACTACTAGGCCTACTACTACTATTACTATTACTACTACTACTACTACTACTACTACTACTACTTCTGCTACGCGCCGACTCCGTTTACGAACGAAGAAGAGAGAAAGAGAGGGAGATGGAGAGAAAGATCGGAGTAAACGACTCGCGAAGATGAAAGATTCGTTCTTCTGATCGTCTGCTCCAAAGACTCTCTTCTGCGCATCATTCATCGTCTGGTCCGCAGACATTTCCTCCTTCGATATCAGGTACAATGCATGGGCGCAACTTTACAGAACAAATTGTACAGCTCTTCGCCTTTGAAGAGACTCTAGGAGCTGATGAAAGTAATCGCTTAACGTTGAAAGTACTTAATCTCTTTACGCAATCGTCTCTTATATTATAGTGTGGCCTACGCCCACTCAATAGGAATACCGACTACTTCTAACCCTATCGCCCACGTAGGGAACATACAGTATGTCCGAGGTTTAAATGTAAAAAGTGACGTAAAAATACTTTTTAAAAATTGCGTAAGAGAAGTTAGGTTCTTTCGTTTATAAATTATTACTATTCGTTTTTGGCTATATAAATCCGATTAAATCGTTTGCATATAATTATTTGCTATCACTTGCTCTGTTAGCGGTGTTTTATGGTTGTCGATGGCTCTTTGTAGCTGCTTCTTAGGTGAACGCTCAAAGGCAAAACCCGCATACAAATGGATTTTGCTTTATTTTTTAAATAATAATAATAATAATAATAATAATAATAATAATAATAACAATAATTGGTGAATACTGTAAGAAAATGCTTGCGCTGTCTGTCTGGTCTTAGAAGAGGAACTGGGACATGGACTACTGAATCAAGTAGTCCATGACTGGGGCCTTGATATAGCTCAATAATCAACTCTGCCTCGGATGAGACGTCATCCTGGATTCGAGTCCAGGACAGTCACGTGTACACGCCGGCGCTATATAAATTGAAAATTCTAGTTTAATATTTGGGCTCACGAACTCTTTGAAATAACTTAAGAGGACCAATGCAAGATAGAAATGGTTCCTGATTAGGCGTCGTCATGGTCAGTCATGTTTCGTTGTCCAGTTGGAGAGTTCGTTTGCTTTTAGAGCTTCTGTACTCGCCTGATAATTTTACGTTATGTTCGAAAGATTCGATGGACAATTTACTTTGTAAAGAGCTTAAACAGCTTCTCTTTCAACCTTGTCCCGTGTTTGGCGAAGCAAGCGACAGTGCGAGGGATGCAGGAATCTATGAACTCGGTTTAAAACTTGTCTGTATCATGTCATGTCATGTCATGTCATGTCATGTGTCAGTGATTGCCAAATTGCCATACACCAGCTGCACGCGGACAGTAAGATGGCGTAAATGTGAAGGTAATGTAATCTCCTCTGTTTTACTTTCTTCGTCGTTTCATCCAAAGTTGAAACCCAGAGTGGGGTCCTCGAATAAATGTTGAACGTTTAACGACGCGTGGTCTGTTATTTTTTCCTGTCCGTTTTCTTTCATGTGTCTTAGAGGCGCTATAGTGTGTTCCTCTGCTAATTTCTCGCTTAGAACCTATCTGCCCAGCGGCCAGTAAAACGACGGGGTGCAAAGTGACCTCTCTGTGAACCTCATAATTTCCATATAAAATGCCATAGCAAACAAAAACTTAACAACGCAAAGTTGCAAATTTTCAATAGACTAGACTGGCATATATGAAAGAGAGCATATAAAAGAGAGATAGCAACATTTTATATGAGTTATATATATACATATACTATATATACTGTGAGTATATATATATATATACTCAGTTATACTGTGTATATATATATATACTGTATATACATACTGTATATATATACACTGTATGCACATGTATCTACATATCGGCTGATAACAAGTGCATTACAAGACGGGTGCTCTAGAAGTTCTTAGATGATAGGCCTATATGCGTGTGTGTATGCGTGTGTGTGTGTGTGTGTAGTTGGGACAGTGAAAGAAACGTGATGACGAACGTAGAATCTAATAGGCCATGATATAATAAGGGGCTTAATGACGGGAGTCTTGTGTTCTTGTTGCTTGTTCTCTTCGGACGTGTCAACGACCTCATCATTAAGAGTCTATTTCTAAGTAAGTAAGGAGACAACCTGTTTATCTAAAGCAGACGATTACCGGAAGTGTCTCTCCTGTTTGTTTTCTATTATTGCGCCCAACGGACTTGTTGAGGAGGCGTCGTCGTCGCCAGTTTACGATAATAGAATTGTCTTTTCATTTTTCGTCTTCGTTCCGGTGTCGAACACGGCAGGGACGACCCCGCTGCGTCGTCGTCGTCGTCGTCGAGCCGATGAGCGATTTGGAGGGGAAGGAGGAGGAGGAGGAGGAGGAGTTGCCTTCGGTGTTTGTTCGGTCGTCGTTTATGGTCGCCGGAGCGATTGGTCGATTCGTTCGACGTCTGGTTCGCTCTCTTTATCTCCGTTTGAACGCCTTCATTGCCTTTCCAATTCGGTTTTTATTCTGCTGCAATTACAGAAACTGTTTGGTTTTCGTACATTCATCCGACTGCCCCATCACCACGGTATTTCCCTCCAGATGAACTGAGGAAAAATAGTAGCGATAATCGTCGTGGTGGTAGTAGTAATACTACTATTACTACTACTACTATTACTACTAGGCCTACTACTACTGCTACTACTACTACTACTAGAAGTAGTGGTAGTAGTAGTTGTTGTGGCAGTGGTAGTAGTGGTAGTAGTATTAGTAGTAGTAGTAGTAGTAGTAGTAGTAGTAGTAGTAGTAGTAGTAGTAGTAGTAGTAGTAGTGGGAAAATTATAGAGTAAACGTAATTGCTGAAATGTTAAAATGAAGAATAAAGATATTGATTATAATATTAATGTTGTATTTGAAGCAAATTTTTATAGCGCCGTGGTCATGACAAAGAGCGGTGCGATAAACAATAGTAATATTAATGGCCGCTTTGATTATAACTACAGTCGTTGAGATGGTTTCTAAAAGTCTGTTTCACTGAATAGATCAACTGATCTTAGAGCAAAACTATACTCTCCTATATAATGGACGAATACGTTTGACAGTGACCTCTGTATCTGTGAGTGCATGATTCATGATTGTGAACTTGGGAGAGTTGGAGCCTTATTCCGATGCTTGGAAGAGGTTGGGCGAAGTCTGGCGTTTTTGCTGGTCCCATTGGAAGTGCAGTGCATCGTGACTGTATCTCACTGAAGAGTTTATAATAAACAACTGTCGTATACTAAATTCACTTCAACAGTAACTCAACACATTTTCTTTTGATTTATGAGAAAATTTATAACAAACTGATCCACATTGGCTATTTAAAACGCTATGTTAGGCGCCTAAGAAGACAACTGTTACGGTACAACTAAGAAAAGCGCTATATAAATCAGACAATTTAGCCTACTTCAATTATGACCAAAGATAGCGAGAACTCAATCAGTTCTTACCGCAGGCAAAATCCGGGTCTAAGTCGGTTTCATTAGTCGCAGGAGGCTGATGGCAGACCTTAATGGTAATTGAAATTGAAGATTTGAAACAAAGAGGGAGAAGGGGAGGAAGAAGAGGAGGAGGAGGAGGAGGAGGAGGAGGAGGAGGAGGAGGAGGAGGAGGAGGAGGAGGAGGGAGGAACTGAAGACCGACTCTCTTATTTTCGTTCTTTGAAGATAGAATTGTGCGCTGATACGCAATCAACAACAGACGTTCATGCATCTTGACCGGCATTGAGCGAATGGTCATTTTCTGATAAGAAATGACGGATGGCAGCAACTGGTGGTTGACTCTGCTGTCCTCTCTCTCTCTCTCTCTCTCTCTCTCTCTCTCTCTCTCTCTCTCTCTCTCTCTCTCTCTCTCTCTCTCTCTCTCTCTCTCCTGACTGACGACCTCTATACTTTAAGATCCGTGAAGAAACTGGCGATGCTAAATAGGAGAACAAAGGGAGCGACTCTCGCCGTTGTTGTCGTCCGACCTTCCTTAATGAGCGACTTTGTTTTAGATCAAATCCGTCTGAAGTCAGGAAGATCAAATGAACTTCTCCCCTCGGGGGTCAGGGGTCGGGCATCGGGGGTTCAGAGGTCGTGTTCTGTTTCAGCCACTGCGCACCGTTAATTACGTCCACACCTACTCGTATTCAGCTGCTGATGCTGCTCTCTCTCTCTCTCTCTCTCTCTCTCTCTCTCTCTCTCTCTCTCTCTCTCTCTCTCTCTCTCATGTTAGTTAATCATGACTTTCTGAGGATCTGACCCGTAGAAACAGATTTCGTCTATGCTTAATTAGACTGAACCGATCGTTAATAATTTACTTGGTCAAGTATTTGTAATGCTAGTTTTGTCTTTAAGCAACTTAAAAGATGCTTTGTAATCTGCCGATTCAGTGGCGTAGCGAGGGGGCAGTGGGGGCGAACCGCCCCGAGTGGCACTTCCTCTAGGGGCGGCATTTTCGAGATTTTTGAATTTTGATAAGTTTTTTGCTTGTTAGGAAATTTCGGGGGAAGTTGATAACGTTATTTTTCTTGAATGTTCGACTTTGACAAATGATGTTACAGCATACAAGGTCAATTTTATTCAGTTCGTTGTCAAAATTGTTTGAAATTGTTCAAATGAACCTGTCTATAAAAGTGTTAATATTCGCACAGACAGTTCCTTATCATGTATAATACTCGTATAGTAAAATGTCTTCTTCGTCTCTCTGGTTACGCCTCTTACTTACCAAACAGAGCGAAGAACTCTTAACGGAATGCCATCTATATATACCTGCTTTGATCAATGAACATAGTCAGTGCCAAAAGCTCGTTCCAACCTTAGAACATACCTTTTCCTTCAGTTATTTATTCACAATCTCTACTCTAGAATTTCACTGTCTACATGTCTTGCGATCGGATCTCTCATCGCTGGTCCAGGGTCCGATTCATTCGGTGTTTTGTCGACGATCTGTAAATTTACTGCATTTTACGGTCGCATCTATACTCAAGAAATTCCGCTGATTAAGAAGTACTTCGAGCGGTTTCTGCAGTCGGCATTGCATTTAAATACGAAGCGTCAGAATTTCAATAATTCTAATCATATACTTGTACTGACATTCGTAAAATGTCAATGGAGGTCCAAGACTGTAGGCTACTGTAAGAGATAGCAGTGAAATACACTGTAGATCAAATGTTATAGTTCATGCTTTAGATTTAACGTGCGTTTATCAGGCGACGACGATGATGATGATGATGACGACGATGACTGTTGTTAATAATTGTCAATTAATTTTACAACCTATAATATTCGGTTATATACTTGGACGCTAAAAATTAGCTTCATGCTATGAGATGAGATAATGAGCCCTATCCTATAGCGTTTATTGTTAAATGTTTCCACGCAAAAGCTGTCGCCATCACAGAGTTTCGAAACTTGATGATTAGCAATACGTTCTTTAATTAAGGCATTTGAGATCTCATAATGTCTCCTGTTTTGCGGGTCTTCGATTAATTAACCGCCGATTTAAGTTAACAACAGATTTTGCCAGAATTCACCGATGCAGTATTTTTTGGCCCATTTTATTAAGAATGTAATTAGTTTTTGTCAGCCTGTTCAACTTAAATGACAATGCTGTTGACTCTCGATCTAAGCTTATTAAAAAATAGCTTCAAATTAGTCCACAATCAACGCTGCTTTGGAACTTCAACGGGGGAGGGGGAAGGGGTCACAGTAAAGTACCGGTAATCGTGGTATAAAGATTTTCTCTTATCTTATATTATAGTCTATGTATATGCCTTGAAATTAAAGTCGCTACTCTTTCTGTTGGAGTCTATTAGTCTTTGAAGTTCGTGCGACAGTTGTCCAGTTTGCAACGATTAGAGAAATTATCTTAGATTAGTGATCAAAGCAAACGCTCTCTCATTATCTCAGCTTTGATCTTAAAAGAAAGATCAAGATCAAAAAGAACGTTTATTAAAACGCCGATTGAAAATAGAAAAAAAACTTCCGACCGTTCTTCCAAATTAGGAACGAAACTGTCTCCTGTATTCTGAGCGCCGCTTTCTTCGGCCGTTTGTTTTGAACTTTTATAATTCAATTAATAATTTCATACTCGCTGAGGACTTTTTCTTTGAATCTGTTCGTTCGAAATTCTTTAAACTTCCAAAATCTGGCAACTGTTGACTTCTGCGTTGGATTTTTCGCGATATTTTCCATTAATTTTCCTAATGATGTCTGGCAGATCTTAGAAATACTTCGCACGAAATCAGTTTTATGTCCCGTGTAATGCTCGCTGCCTAGATCAACCCCCGATGCGGTCGGAAGTGTTGGCATTTTTCCTCTCCAGTCCCCAGAGGACGTATGGCATTGGGGTGGGAGAGGGGAGCAGTGGTCCGGCCCCTCTGCCCTTTCGAAAATCGACCTCGAGTGACATTAAGACGAGGCGTTGTTGGTTTCTTCCCTTGTGACGATGGATCTTGGTATAGAAAGACGCTCCGTTTCAATTGATTTAACCCCGAAACCCCGTTGACTATGTCGCTAACATCAAATATTCAATAACTCCGCGAACTCGAGAGCGATTCAAGAACGTCGAAAGTCTTTAGGGAGAAGAGATTCTTTACCCGATCATTCTCTTCCATCCCACCCCCCCCCACCCCAATGGACGGTGACTTTTGTACCGTGTGTCTGCTAAACTGTGTAACGAGCCTAATGGATGCCAGCTGGTTTTTCCGGGCGTGCCGAATGCCCCGCTGACCGACGGGTCGACCTCCCGGCGTTCCTGGGGACCGACCCGCGGTAAGTTGGGCCAGGTAGAGAGAGAGAGAGAGAGAGAGAGAGAGAGAGAGAGAGAGAGAGAGAGAGAGAGAGAGAGAGAAAGAGAGAGAGAGAGAGAGAATGAGAGAGAGAGAGAAAGAGAGATAGTCCGTGTTGGACGATACAATCGCGTTATGAGTTGACCTCCGTAACGAAATTTGCATTCGTCAGCGGAGAACTCTTGCGTCTCGCGACTACTGTCAATGTTACTTAATTACGAATACGAACGATATATATATATATATATATATATATATATATATAAATATATATATATATATATATATATATATATATAGAGAGAGAGAGAGAGAGAGAAGCTTTAGTTACTTGCTCTGAATTAAGGACATTATTACGTGTCTAGAGGTGGGTGGGTGGGTGGGTGGTGGAAAACATCGTCTGGAAATAGTAAGATCGTCGTCACTGCTCTATTATCAGATTGAACGATGTCTAATATATAATTATATTAGACTTCAGCTGTATCTCTGCTATTCTCAGACGTCAACGAGTGTATTTTCTCTCGGGTGTTGTTTGCATCCAGTGGCGTAGCCAGGTTTTAGCACCGGGGAGCGGCGAGCACATGAAAAAAGGCACCATCTTTTCAATCGACATCAAAAGACGCCGCCACATCAAATTTGCTCTTTAGACAGCTCCAGAGAGTCTTGACGAGCAGGAAAGCCCGCCCCCCATGACCGATAATCTGTTGTTGCTTCCCTTTAATTTTCATATCTAACTTATTGTATTTTCGAAAAGCGAGAAGGCGCCACTTTTCTGGAAATCTTTTCAGAGGAGCAGTCGTCCCGTGCACTCCCTAGCTACGCCACTGTTCGCATCTCGTACAGTTTTCCAGTTTATAAATAGAATTCTGCCACTTTGCTCATGCGGACAGTCGTGTATAGTTTTTCGTATTTCTGATCCATTTGTTGTAGTGATGCTTTTCTTTTCCCGCCAAACAGAGTGATGTCATCGAAGCGGAAGAACACGCCGACCAAATGGTCGGCCGAAGAGCATGACGTCACAACGATCTCAGCAAACGGTTTCCATGACGACGACGACGACGATCGCCGGTTACGTCACCAATCAGGCGACCAATCAGAAGAAGAAGAAGAAGAGGAAGAAGAAGCAGAAGGTTCTCTATTGGTCGACGACGACGACGACGACGCAGCTGTCCTCATGAATTCCTCCTCAAGAGACATCCGCAGAGGAGGAGGAGGAGGAGGAGGAAGAGGAAGAGGAGGTGGTGGTGGTCGTTGTACGACCCCCGAAGACGCCGTATCATCGACCGTTGCCCGGTCGAACGAGATGTCCGGTGGCGGGGGCGGCGCAGCAGCGACAGTCATCGGAGGAGGAGGAGGACACCAGCCGCCGACGGACTCTGGGTTCTTCGGCGTGGTTGCGGTACCGTCGTCAGCCGGGCGACCTTCACCGTGGGCGGACGCCGGCGGCGGCGGCGGCGGCAGGGAGGGTGGTTCGACGGGCGGCGGCGGCGGCGGCGGCGGAGGAGGAGGAGGAGGACATCGGACGAGAAGAGGAGACGGCGACATCATGACCAGTCTAAGGGCGATGATTGGGTCGTCGCAGTCCGTCGACGACAAACAACGAACGCTGAATGCGATCATTGTCCAGCTGCAGTCCATCAAGGACAGTCTCCTGCAGGAGAACGACGACGACGCCTCCTGCTGCTGCAACGGGGTAAGATCTAGACAACAGCCGCACTCCACCCACCCACCCACCCACCCACTCACCCAGCCAATAGGCTACTGCAATCGTATTAGGGTTATATCATCAGTGGCGTACCTAGGGTAGGGTAGTGTATTAGAAACAGTGTCGTGAAAGTCAACAGTAGAAATAGTATAGCGGGTATACTATAATAGCAGTACAAAAACCAGTAATCTTTTCATGGCTTTGTGTATTTGTAGAGGTCACAAGGTCATTTCTATATTATTTTAGTGTAGAATCAAATTAGAGCTCAAAGTAGAAGCTGCTGCAAGATTTTTTGAATTACTTTACTAATAATATAGGCTTCTAATATAAGCTGAATTCGTTACACACAGTTCAACTGATGTCTGCTGAAGTGTACTGTGTATTGAAGTTAATTAAAATTTGATGGCTAAACTGGCCAGATGACAATGGGTCACTCAGAATGACCCATGTGACCCATTCAACCCTTGACCCATATGCCCGATGACCCATGGGTCATTGACAATTGCATATATATATATATATAATATTTTTTCGAGGTCGTTAAGACATGCAAAAAAGTAATGTTGAGTACAGAAATGGCTATGGGTCCATTTTTTAAAACCCAACTCATCAAATCTCCAACCCAACCCAGCCCATGCCGGCATTTGGGTTACTTGACCCAACCCACCAAAATACATTGCAATTTCTTAAACCTTGACTTATTTTCCGACCCAACCAAACCCACCATAAATATGAAAAAGTCTGACCCAACGCAACCGACCCAACCCATGGCCATATCTCTATTGAACAGTGAAGCACATAACTGTCTTACAATGAAATACAGACAATCAAAAATCTGACCAACACGGAAGAGAGCAATCAAGAATGGCGTCGTTGCCATGGAGACGTGGAATAGGTGCGAATTTGTCAACTAAGGATTAACCTGAAATTTCACGCGTTGCATAATTCGCTTCGGCAGTCTTAAAAATTCGCCCGGGTCAACGTCCCACTGGCCGACGACCCATCGAGGACCGCTGGTCCAAGGCGACCTACTGCCGTCTCCGCGTACAGCAGCTATACACATTCCCTGGCGTCGTGGTAAAAAAAATTACTACTCGGAGTCTTTCATGAGTTAACGATTTTTTGGCGGTCGAGCAACCCGATCTGTTCTCTGTAATGGTTGCTGTCAGGATGACGATTCCTCTATTTATCGCCATTATATTCGATTAACAGCGGAATTTTTACAGGAGGTTGATGAGCTCGTTATTGAATCCCTCTCATTTATATTCGCCGGGACCCCGATGAACGCGCGCTCTCTTAACACCTGGGCGCGATCCAGGAGATGGTTTTACCGGTAAAAAAGAGATGATGGAGTCTGAAATACAATAGGTCTGGAACATGTGTTCTCGATGAGCAAATGGTATGGGCAGAGTGCAAGAGGAGCGCTCCCATGGCTTTCCATCATTCCATGAAACCGACCGCGTCTTTGGTTTGCGCCGAAGGGAAAACGTTGATTCATTCGTTTTCCATCTGCACTTTAAATGTACATGGATCGTCTTTGCGAGGTATCGGTTGATGCTCGTATACGTCAATGTAATCTTGTTTTTCTCTCGTACATGTCCTCAGTTGTTAATGAATGCGAAGATGATGGGCGCTATTAGTTTTTTTTTGTAAAGATGCGCATTAAAGCATTGCTTTGTCTTCTGTGACGCAAAAGAACAGCAGAGATGGGGGGGGGACTTCTTGCCTCAACCCTTCTTTTGATTCAAATGCCCTTGCCGTATTTCTCTCTCTCTCTCTCTCTCTCTCTCTCTCTCTCTCTCTCTCTCTCTCTATCTCCCCATCCGTGACAATTATGTTTTTCTGCTAGATATTCTTTTTCTAAAGTTTTACTGTAAGAGAACTCGCCATGTCGATCGACTGCAGCGGCGAAAGAGAGACAACGTCCACGGAATTTTTCAGGTTTTAAATTTTCTCGCTTAGCTTTTTCGTTGATTGGTCTCTTTATTCTGAATGAAGAGAGAGAGAGGAACAGTTGAATCTATATATGACTATACAGTAGAAAGCCAAGTCGATCACTTAGGCCCGTTTAATAGTAAAAATATTATTGTACGTTAACTCTGAGAAGATCAGATGGTTTCCTTTAGTTGGAGTTCAGACTAACTTGCCATGTAGATTAGGACTCGCTTGACTGATCTGCGTTTCTGTGTTTTCTCACATAAAATTATAAACTTCCTTTAATTTCTTTTATTTTTATGTTTCACGCACTTTCTGATTTAGTCGATCGCATAGGACAGTGGTTCTCAGACCCCTTTGTCTTGCGGACCACTTTTGAGTGTCAAAAAGTTTTCGCGGACCATCTGAGAAATATGAAACCAGTGTCTGCCGAAAAGCTCGACAAGCAAAAAACGTTATCGCCGAACAAAAAAGGTTGACAAGCAAAAAACGTTATCCGTATTTTTTTCACAATATGCCGCGGACCACTAGACACCATCTCGCGGACCACTTTTGGTCCGCGGACCACGGATTGAGAACCGTTGGCGTAGAAAACCAGTTTTTCCTTTGATAATTTGAGTTTTTAAAAGCACACCGCAAGGAGTAGTTGAAGATCGGAATTCTCCTCCTCAGAATATTGTTAAAAAGAAGCGCATTGATGGTGTCCTTGTCTTTTTAATGGACTTTGAGCCAATGTGGATGAAAGGAAACGGTACGGAAGCGGGTGGAAGAGAGGAGGCGGCGCGTGGAAAAGGGAAAGCCACTTAATGGTCACAGGGCGTATATAAGCCGTGTTCGGAGTGGTAAAGGCTCGAGGTTCGAGGCTGCTTCCCTGCCTTTCCTTGGTGCCTTGTTTATCCATCTGTCTGAACAAAGCCCGGTTCTCATTAGCAGATAGCGCTGCGCTTTGTCTAGCGCCGCAAAACTCGAATGTCACTCGACTACGGTGATGGTCTTCTCCTGCTAATATCCTTCTTCCCCTTCTTCCATCCCCTGCCCCCAATCGTGCCCCCTCCCACGCCGCCGCCACCGCTGCTACGGCAGCTGGGTGATCTGCCTTGTGTCTGAGGGTCATTTCAACTGCTCGGAACAGCCTTCGCGATTGTTCGGTCTCGGCTGTTTACACGATTTACCCGTCGAAGAAGTCGGACGGCGAATATTACCGCTGCGAAATAACAGGACGGGGGTCTCTGTTAAGCCTAGCGTTGTTCTCCTTGTAAGTGTTCGAGTCGGGTGTTGATGGTTTCGAAGGGGCGTTTGACAGAGCGCCTCCTCTCTCTGTCTCTCTCTCTCTCTCTCTCTCTCTCTCTCTCTCTCTCTCTCTCGGGCGCCGATTATAATGCGCCGATGCAGAAGAGAAGATGAACCGATCTATTATTTCTGGTTGTGATTAGCTGGTCACGTGACGTCATCTTCTACCTCAGAGCCATAACTGGAGTCTTCTGGAATGTGAGATGCGCGCACACACACACACACACACACACACACAAATATTAAAACCATGGCTGGTATTCTGAGTCATGCTTTTGGGGGAGAGTCTTAATGAACCTGAAATGATCGGCGTTTGACGAAAGACTTCGTCCGTTCGAGATTTATCGCTGAACATTTTTGGCGAAATTAAAGATTAGATTACGAAGCAATTCTCTTAGAGAAGCATAAGTGGCAGAGAGGCGTAATTAGCTTGGAAATATTAAAATGACAGGAATGGGAGAATTTGTAAAAATCCAAGGTACTGTCGTCGCTGTCTGTCTCTCGATTCAGCATTTGGTATAGAAAGACGGTTTTATTCTGTAGACAGCGTTTGAGTTGTTGGATTTTCGTTTCTCCGCTGATCGAGGCTGTCCAATAGAGTGGCCACAATGGGGCACGGGGTCATGACCTATGATTCATCAAGCTTATAAGACTCCGGGTGCAGTCGTGCAACGCGTGAAGTTAATTTTAAATACGTTCATTGCAAAATAAAATATTTCAATGCATTTCTAGCATCGACTCTATAGAGCAGTGACGTCAATCGTATAGGGGTATCCAGTGTTTACCAACAAGGTCCGGTTGCTCCGCCCACTGGTGGGCAGAAACCATAGAAACCATTGTTGTCTATTAATAGACGCCAATGGCAGAAGCAGATTTCTTGCTGGTGGGCATAGATCAGTGACCATAGAGATTGTTCTGGATACTCCTATTGGTCATATCTTTGATTGGTTTGCTCTGTGAGGCGTTTAATTAAAAATAGGCAGTTATGTTTGTTATGTTTGATCGATATACTCAACATTAGTTTTGACATCGCTGCATGAACTACTTTGAAAGCAACGTTGGATATTTAATCGGCACTGATTATCACAAGGGTAACGTAGGTCACGGATTCAGTGGGTCACGTGGATCATTTTGAGATTTACCCTCTGATGACGCTGAGCTACACCGTGTGCATTTAGGAAAATCTCCTTCTGCATTGAAACCAGTGACGTTGGGAACAAGAGATTGCAGAGGAGGAGAAGGAGGAGGAGGAGGAGGAGGAGAAGGAGGAGGAGAGGCCGGTGCATGTGGAGGTGGTCCGCTGTTTCTGCTTCTAATAATCCTGACGGTGCGTTATTTGTTAGAATTGCCGAAGGATTTGAAGGAGAGAGAGAGAGAGAGAGAGAGAGAGAGAGAGAGAGAGAGAGAGAGAGAGAGAGAGAGAGAGAGAGAGAGAGAGAGAGAGAGAGAGTCCGGAGCTACCAGAGGAGACTCTTGGAGGCCACCGCAGTCGACCAGATGCTGACCGAAGGCTAACTGGTCATGCTGAGTGACAGCGAAAGATGAATAGCTGTGAACATTACGCCGTCATGCCGTCGTTATTATCATCATCATCCTTGCAGTTGTTGTTGTTGTTACTGTTGTTGTTCAACTGGTGCACATGGCAGCAGCAGCAGCAGAGGGGGCGCTTTGTCTGTTAGTGATCAGCACATCGGTGTCTGGCGGTGCCGTGCGGTGATTCTTCTTCTTTCTTCTTCTTCTTCTTCTTCTTCTTCTTCTTCTTCTTCTTCTTCTTCTCTCTCTCTCTTCTTCTGGTCTTCATCGTAGACCATTGTAAGGATCTGCACATGGTTGGATCTCCTTCCGAGTAAATCTTGCACCGGCATCGCCGCCGCCATCTGGTGCGGTTGACAGCTTTATCGTGCGCATGTTGGACGAAGAATGCGGACGTTTTCATCGCGCGCTCTTCGTTCTGCGGCGCGTATACCCCCGCCCCCACCCACCTAGTCCCTCCCCGCCCTTCTCGGCCCCGGTCGCTTCGGTGGTAAGATCGTCGTAAATATGCTTAAAGTGATTGTTGAATGAGAACAACAATTCCGCCGCAGAACGACGTAGTTAAGAGGCGGCGGAATTTCCCAAATGAAGTTTTACGTTTTATCGACCGGGGGACGGGGGAGGGGGAAGGGGCGTTAGGGTACGGGCGAAGCATCTTGTGACTGGTTGATTGCGAGCGAAGAGAAAAAGGCACGAAATACGCGGTCTGAAAGAAGACAACCGCGACAAGAGGTTTCCTCATTCCGACCGTATTTCGTACGCACCAAAAATACGGAAGACGGCTGAGGATGTGATCGGGGTCTTGTTGCTTAACTCCGGTCGACAAGACTTCCGTGTTTGTCAATCCGGTGTGATGCTGGAGAGGGCATTGGAGTCGAGTCGGCAAACCATCCTCATTCATTCCATCCCGGGTGACGTCAATGTAAATTGAACACCTTTAGGCAGATAGCTGGTCGTCGTTGTCGCCATCATCGTCGTCGTCATTATTATTAATTGTTAATTTATGAGCAAGACGTGAAATTAGCGGTAAACCTGCTGGCAAAATGTGGGTACGAGGTTTTTAGGGGTTCGTAGAATAATCTGTAAAAATGTTCCCATTGAGTCGTGCTATTCACTTCATTATCTTCAGGAGAGCCATTGGATTATTGTCTTCAGAGACAGATGCAAAGTTCTTCATTCGAATGTTGTCAAGAGAGATTCCTTTTGTGGGCGAAATTATCACATGTACATTTTAAAATTAACTTTCTTTTTTAATTAATCTGCGAAAAGTTAAACCTCATCTAACGTCTCTAGTTGCATGCGCTCAGTTAGATAAAGAGAGGGTGTAAGTGAGTGAGTGAGTGAGTGAGTGAATGAGTGAGTGAGTGAGAGTGAGAGTGAGAGTAAGTGAGACAGAAACAGACATACAGAGGCGCTAATCAATTACAATCACAGTTGAGTAAGGATTGTTAGGGTAATAATATTTCCTTACCCTCCTCCTCCTCCTCCTCCTCTTCCTCTCCATCCTTCTAACATGATACATGATGAGACTATTAGAGCCATTCAGAACAGCGCAAGAGTCTTAAAAATCAATGCCCGACATTGATTCATCCGAGCAATCGTGTTATTTAGTATTAGTCATCGCCTCCTCCTCCTCCTCCGTTGCACTTTATGTAGCGCAGTTCGAAGACGGATGGTTATAACAATATATGCGAGTGTTATAGTCTGTTACAAGTTATAACTGCGCCTGCCATTTCATAACGGGCTGCGTACGGTCGGAAGTTTGAAAGGTGAAGATAATTGGCGGGGGGGACTTCGCTTTCTTTACGAATTACACAATAATTAAAGCCCAGGGGAGAGGGAGAGGTAGCGGTATAGAATGATCTGGAAATTCTCTCTTAATAAGAAGATCGCTTAAATAAAGCGTCGACGACCAGCCAGCTATAACGATGCGACGAAGAGGCGTCTCTACTCATTAGACGGGGTTCTTAATGGAGTCGAGATAGAGTCCAGAGGAACGGCCATGCAGAGGGGCGTCTGCTGCTGCTGCTGCTTCAGGGCTCGCCGTTAATAACGAGGCCCTGTTCAACGGGCGGCGCACTGTAATTCGAACGGCTTTGAACTACTGCTGCTGATGGATAGATGGGCCCGTTGTTCGATTCGAACGGAAAGTCAAAGACCATTTAACAAGGACGACCTCTTTGCTTTCATATCATCCCAACTACCCGCCCGCCCGCCTCAATGGCCTTTGATTTTTTCTCTCTTCGAAGCGTTAAAACCAACAATCGACAGGCAGCACTTCAAACTGTTCTACGAGCATATCTGACACTTGTATCTCCGCTCTTCCTTTATGCAGTCATTGATGCATTAACAAGAAATGCAATAATTACTCCGTTTTAACTGTTAACAAACTTCATTTTAACCCCTTAACAGTGTATTTAATTGTAACTCATTGTAAAATGGACGGATATACCCGGGATCCCCAGTTAAGGGGTTAAAAGCATTTGTGATTCTGGCATCGGCAAAAGAAATTATTCTTAGGAAATTTTTTTTGAAATTGCATATGCACGTGGGTGAGTTTTAGCGAATTTTGGACGCATTGAGACACCTCGCTTAGAGCCTGTAAACTTTACAGTTTCTCATAAATGAAATAATTTAAGACGATCAAGTTATTTAGGAGAACGCTACAGTTATAACGTTCCCTGGCAGTTTTCGTCTTGGAGGACGACCTTCCACCTTCAAAGTATTTAGGGGGACGTCTCCCACCCCGCGTATTCCTTCAACTACATTCATGAATTTAAAGCGTATTTATATTCAGACGAACTCGACCTAAGCTTCCCATATCCAATCAGTGAACCATATACAGTGGTGTACGAAAATCTGGAGCCGTCTCTCTTGCAATCGGTTTTTCGATTATTTTGATTGACTACTGTGCACGTTGATTTTCGAAAGACATGAACTAGAATAGATGGAAAGAAATAGAAAAGGAAAAGAAATATAATCGAAGAGAATAAATCCAGACTGTGTACGTCTTATAAGACATTCCGTCTTTGAATTCATCACTGTACTCTGCAGTAATCGTTTCTCTATAGTCTGTCTATCAGCTTAACGCGATATCATTCTGCTTTAAGATGCTTTCCTTCTATCGACGCTCGTCCACGAAAGTTCGACGAGTACAGAAATACAACCACTAATGAACGACGCTATGGCAAGACACAGCGCATCGGCACCTGTTGAAGAACTGTTATATTATCGATTGGCCAAATTATGAACAAACAAAGAGAGAAAATACGACGTCTGCTGTTCCAGGAATTCCCATCTCTTGGCGCCTCTGAGCCGCCTTCGTTCTTAGATTTCCTCGCCCGCCCCCGCCCCTAACGCCTCGTATTGTATCGACTGTTAGCATCGGTTGTCATGAAATGTGCCGACAAAAGTGCGAAAGTAAACACATGTACAATAAGTTGTTCCCGCTGCCTCCTCTGTTCTTCTTTCGCATCTTATGGAAATTGCTTTGTGGCTTCAGATGGAATAAGTAGGGTATTTATTTAATTTTGGAAGCTTAGTTCTGGAGTAGGTTTACGAGCAGCAAGGTTGTAGAATAAAACTACTATTTACATTTATTGACGAGCCAAGAAACATTGGTATTTCAACTGTGATGTATATATACATATACACACACACACACACACACACACACATATATATATATATATACACAATGTATTCAATACGATATATACTCGTATATATATATATATATATATATATACATATTTTAAACATAATGGTCTGTTATGCGTTGTGATATAATGTTACAAAACCGATTTGTTAGTACCATTGAAGCACAAATTGATTCCAGTATTAGTCAAATTATTTGCAGTCTCTCGTATAATGTTCTAAAGATTTTCGCTCTTGGCTTTTGCCTTAGGCCTGTACTCATACAGGGTATAGGCTTATATATATATACGCAATGTATTGTTGTCTTCTCGTGTGTTGTGCATCTGCAATGCATAATTTCGGGGTTCTGTTGAAAAAATGAACGTCTGTGCGTTCCTCTTACATCTCAAACACTTCCGCGTCTGTTTTGCGTTTGGAGTGAAAACACTTTTACGTGAATGGCGTTCATAGTTTTCGCTGCTTTCCGTTTGAAAGTGGAAGAGTCGTCATTCGTTTGTGAATGAGATTGTATACTTCTTCCGCTGACGAACGAATTGAGACCAGAAACCCATCTGCGCCCGCGCGTTAGACGAGTTTTCCCGCGTTTAATGACAAAATCCTCACATTTTCAGTTCTATTACCTGAATGATTGACAGCTGGTAATGAATTGGAATATCTCGATTTAGGACTGAGACTTTGCAACCTAAAGAAAGGCTTAAAATGCCTTCATTCTCGGCGAAATCTAAAATTTAAGTGTTTATTGCCTGAGCTTTTGATGCTTTGGTCGAAAGAGTCGTGTTTGATCGGCTAAATTCTTGTGCTCCTAATCTTGTTATCCTGGAATGTATCCAATCTGATGGTGCTGCATTAGACCAACTGTGTATGCATGTGTGTGTGAGTGAGTGAGTGAGTGAGTGAGTGAGTGAGCGAATGAGTGAGTGAGTGAGTGAGTGAGTCGTGTTTTGTAGACTTTGATTCCTAGAAAGTTGTCTTTGAAATGCTGGACTTCTGAGTCTTGTTCGTTATGTGATCTTTCTTTGCTGTCCAGCGACAAAGAAGACTTCTTCGTGAAAAGCTGGTTTTCTATTTTGCAGCCGATTGTGAGAACAGTTTTCGTAATATCGTCACCGATAAAGATGTTCAATTTGCGTTTTAGATTAAAGAAGATCTCAACGCACAGAAGGATTCCTTTGCTTTAAGTGAGTACTTTGAATTCATTTCCACAGCATCTCGCTTAACTCAGTCGAATATATATTTGAGAATTAATTTGTAGGTTTGAATAATGAAACTTATTATTATTATTATTATTATTATTATTATTATTATTAGTAGTAGTAGTAGTAGTAGTAGTAGTAGTAGTAGTAGTAGTAGTAGTAGTAGTAGTAGTAGAAGAAGAAGAAGAAGAAGAAGAAGAAGAAGAAGAAGAAGAAGAAGAAGAAGAAGAAGAAGAAGAAGAATAATAGTAGTGAGGCTTATTTAACTATAGTGTTTTGATGTCTTGATGGTCCATTCTGTAGAGCGAAAATTATGGTCTTAAAATCAGTAGGGGTTAATCCTGGTTTGACCCTGAATTCTTCTAAAATAATCGCGATTGTTTTGGTTCTTTGCGTCGTGAAGTCTTCCTGGTAGATCAAAGGCCACAGCAGCATTGACTACCTCAATCAGTCGACCACTTTCAGTCTCAGAAATTCCGCTTTGAAAGACCTTTGCCAGGCTCTTGTATAACGCCGTTCATCTGTTCTTCTGTCTCAGTTGCTTCTGTGCAATGTCACATTAATTCCGCCTCCTGTGTGTGTGTGTGTGTGTGTGTGTGTGTGTGAGAGAGAGAGAGAGAAAAGTAACGCTGGGCGGTAAAACAGAAGTTGAGTAGCGTAAGAATCACCGGACATCAATTATGAAAAGTAATTTCCCTTCCTGACAAGAACGCAGACGCTGGTTTCTCGCGAAAGTGACAAATGGTCCGTTATCGATCCATTGCATAAAATGCGTTTGAAATTGTCGCTCGGTCAACCACTGTTTTGCCAGTCGGTCAATCGTCTTGATCATCCATCACTCTATTACGGATCATGACCGGATTACCATTGGACCAGCAGCAGCAGCAGCAGCAGCCATTGCCCTTCTAGCGCCTCAGCCAGTCTCTTGGTCTTTGCATTGGCGAAAGCAACAGGTCGGTGTCGCTTAGCAGCTGACGGGTGTCGCCGCCGTCGACCGTCGGGCGTTTCAAAAAGTCGGCGCCGGTGACAGAGTAGTTCGACGAGTGATAATTTTTCCTTATTTATGATATGTTTAGGCAAATTATCTCAGTTGTCGTCGTAGTCGTCGTCGTCGTAGTTTATTCGCCTTTCGAACGCTTAACGTGGTCCCGCATTTTCCCGTTCTTTTTCTGCATTCGATCAAATTTCGCAATTTATTTTTAGAAATTCGCAGCAAAATTTTCAGATATCAGGCAGTAAGAACGTACACAGAATAACTGATTCAATTATGTTATCTCTTTTTATCTTCTTCTTATCGGCATCTTATGTGATACTGCTATCCTCGGTTATTAAGAAAAAACCAACACGTCTATATTGACTGAACTCTCCATTTGTAACTTGAATTGTATACCAGAACCTATATGCTCTTAGTTCTTAATCACACATCGTTAGGCCTATGCACTTCTTATGGTACAGTCATCTGTATGAACATCAACAGAGGATGTCCTTTGACTTTCAAACAGATATTCGTTTAATTAAGCGCATCATTTGATAATAATAGATAAACTACGTTATTTTGTTATTTCGTCTCGATATCAGTTCTACAAAGACAAAGCCAGCGGTCGCTAGGGGGCGAGGGCGAAATTGCTGCCCCTAATCCAACGGTCAGTTGGCCCCGGGGTTTTTTGCCCTCGGGAGGTTCAGCTCCGTTGTTGTTGGGCTGAACGACCGCTTTGTGTTTTGCTCTTGCAGCCGAGGACCGCCATGATGCTCCCGACACTGGAGTGACTTTCTCTTGAAATTCTTCAATCAGCACACTGTCCAAAATGTTTTCCTCCGGTTCCCAGGAATTATATTTGCTGCTCCAACCTTTCCATTTCACCAGGTATTCGAATTTTCGTTTTCGTTCTGCGCTCAGAATGCATTGCGCCTCGAAGACCTTCTCCCAATCTCGGAGAGTTCCATTGTGCCCAAAAATCCGACCAATTTGCTTGATTTCTGGCGAAAATGGTTGAAACTGTTTGACTGTTCATCCTAGCATTTAGTCCGTGATGGATTTTGTTATTGGTTATTTATGCCATTATTATTGGAAACGCTGTGAAAACAACTGTAGCGAATATCGACGATGTCTTTGATACAACACTCCATACAATGGTTCAAGTGATTCCGTTGACACCCATGCTGCGACTGCCTACCTGGATCTACAACCCGGACCACCTCGGACTACGGATTACGGACCATGGATTTCACCCAGATTGAGCGCTCGTGAAAAAGCTGTTGTACTGCGCCGAGCTTTCGGACAGCGCTATAGAAATTTCATCTTACTTACTAACTTACTTACCCACACAAATAAACTCTGGTGTTCCTCGCTGTCTGTTTTACCCTACATATCGCACCAATTGCTTCTGGCGGACTGTTTAATTAACCTCTCTGAGCAAATGACATGCGTCTATCGTCTGCCTATATAGAGATGGTAGTTAACCATAGCAGCTCATTGCATTTACTGTTGGACACCTATAACCTCACTCTTAAAATTTACTTTCTTTTTTTACATTTTCTTATAATCTTAACCCCTTAACCGTGTATTTAACTGTAACTCAATGTAAAACGAACGGATATATCTGGGATCCCCAGTTAAGGGGTCAATAACGGATACTCTTCCATCGCCAATTACCGTTTAGCTTTAAACAAAGCACACACATTGCAATTGGCAACGTCCCATTGGATTTGTCTGACGTTGTATGCGTGTATATTTATGTAAGCGTTCTTATAAATGGCTACACAGGCCTCATATTGTTGTACAGACGTAGTGTTTCTTAGCTATTGTTTCAGTGGGTGGAGACGATCTTCCACCAAGAGAGCTCCTCGATCGGCGGCATAAACCTACCCTTCCCTTCCCCTCCCGTTCGCCCCCGGCAGCGTTTAAATAAATAAATTAAAGACTGGAAGGAGCGTCTGGATCAGGCGGTATTTCCGCCGCTACCACCCTCCGAGAGAAAGACCATGCACCGCTTGGATCTCCGGTGGTAACCCTCCATCATCCGATCCTCGGTGGATTCTCTTTCGGTGGTTTAAGTGTTTCGTATATCCGCTTGTATGACGACGGGTAAACAGCAGCGGGTATGCGCCGTAGAGTGTGAACGGGGCACTCGTTGTGTATTTAGAAAACAATTATGCATTAATGCGTTCTTCGGCGAGCCATACATCAGCCCGTCTTAAACAACTGCGTCTGTTGAAGATCTTCGTTCGCCGCTGTCAAATATGCTGTATCGAATATCCGTTATATAATCAACGCATTAGAATACAACTTTTCCAACAGCAACAACAATAATTTATTATAATTCGCTTCGTATACATAAGTGTTACCATTCCGAATCTGCATTTTCCTTCTACATTTTACATTGGCATACGAAGAGATGTACACGAGTCACTTTTTGAAATGATCTGGTCTTTTGCGGATGGATTTGGAGTACCATCGATTTGATACCCCTGGGTATTAGAACAGGTGCTATAGAAGTGCATTATTATTATTATTATTATTATTATTATTATTATTATTATTATTATTACTTTTTCACTTCTGACGAGTATAGGCTTATCTCCTATAACGCATAAGATTGCGTAATTGTTTTTTGGTCGATGTGCTAGAGGTCAGATCTCTTGCTAGATTCCACTGAACCTGTTTCTTTCTTATTAACGCGAAGTTTGAGACGTTGCAGCGTATATAGCTCCTCTCAGCCATCCATCGCTGGTTCTTCGCGTTTGATGGCGATACTACAAGAAACCATCTTTGATTTCAAACAAAGACTGCAAAAGAACTCTCTCTCTCTCTCTCTCTCTCTCTCTCTCTCTCTCTCTCTCTCTCTCTCTCTCAACGTGTTTATTTACATTACTATCTGAAATGCCATCGATACTAAGGACCCGTCCGTTGAAATGAAAGTATGCGAATCACTGAGCACAGGATAACGAAGGAGGAGACTGTGTGTGCGTGTGTGTGTCTATGTGTGCGTGTGTCTGTGTGTGTGTGTGTCTATGTGTGTGGGTGTCTGTGTGTGCGCGCGTATTTCATCGTCTTTTGACAACTTGTTGCCTCTTATTATTCTCTTTTCTTTCGACTTGTTTGTTTATCGTTTGCAGAGACTATAAACGACGCTTCCGGACTGACTGCGGACATTAAAGAAGGCCACTCACTCCCTCTCTCCCTCCCTCCCCCAACTACTTTATTGCGCTTATTCGTCGGAATCAAAGTTCTCTCGGGAGTGGGGGAGGGGGAGAAGGGCGAACCTCCCGTCCCAAATTTTTATCGGCTCAGAGGGGGGTCCGCCGTATTAAACGATCTTCTCGCTGCTCGGAAAACACGGAGCTACTGCGGTGGGACGGTCAGATCGAGTCGTCGTTGCCCTTTCCGTCCCGCAGCAGTCGGTCTTTTGTTTCTTCGCCATTTACCGATTCCTTTCCGTGCATTAGACTCCCGCCAGGTCCCCCCCACCGTTTCTTATCGGCCGGTGCCTCGTCGCTCCCCTCGCCCCGTCCGTTCGTCCCGTCCGACCCCCGACGGCGGCGGCGTGCTGCTTCCCGGGCGCATTAATCATTGTTTCCGCGGTGATGGAAAAGTCGCCGGAAAGATCTTCCTCCAACTCTTTCCGATCGCTGCGGCCGCTAATTCGGAAATGCATGAATAAAAGACTCAAATGTCGACGGGAGGAGGAGGAGGAGGAGGAGGAGCAGGAGGAAGAGGAGGAAAAGGAGGAGCAGGAGGGGAAGCGAATTGATCTATTCTTACGATTTGACCCAAGAAAGATCACATTACTGTATTACGCCCAGTGCCTCACATTGTGTGTGTGTGGAGGGGCAGGGTGCTAACTTGTTGACGGCGGCGTTAGACACAGGGTGGTTTAGTTAATTTTTTGTAGACGCACAGAAAAGATGCGAAAGTGTATTTGCCCCAGTGTTCGATTTGCTTCATTGGGGGGGGGGAGTATTATAAATGTTGAGTTCCCGACGACTGCCCAGAGCCCCTCACTGAAAGTCGAAAACTTTGGGGGCTCGCTCCCATTTTTATATTGAAAACCCGACAGTTGTGTGCCCAGTAATTTCACGTAAAATTTTATAAGAAAATCTGTAGCAGCATAGGAAATAGATATCGCACCATTGTCTAATTACCGGAATCAGCTTATGCTGTGCTCTGTGATTTAGCGAAAAAGCACTAACCATGCTTCTAACCTTAACCCTTGATTGCCTGAAAATGCAGCAAAATAAGTTGAAGTCAATTGCTGGGTGCGGCGAAATCGACAGTCAACTGTTAATGCGATGGCCATTAATAGACACAAAGCATGAGCCTCATAAGAATAGCAGAAGGGACAAAATTTCTTAATAAGATTTTATAAGAAGCTCTTTGGCAATCAAAATACTTATCCCGACTGGAATGAAGAGACCTATGCAATATACTAGGAAGCAGTACGGTACAGCTAAGCGCATTAAATCTGAATTTAAGTACATTCACTCTTCGAACACACTAAGTCGCTTTAGATTTGCACAGACATTCTCTTCCGTCTATATCGATCTCTAATCTAGTCTAATCGATCTCTGAAATCCCAATCCCGATTCTCCGTCGCATCCGAGGCTCCATCGGATATGCGTTCGGATAATTCATTTTGATTCGAACTTGAAAATCGTAATTTTGGGGGCTTAGAAGAATGCGCGTCAACCGGATCCTCCTATACGCCATTCGACAATAACATTGTGCCCTGCAGCGCGACGTACTCAAATGCTGGATTTGAAGTACTCGTGTGTACTGTATACGCGGTAGGTACTGACGACGCCGTACTGTTATCGACGGTCGCGCAGTATGCACACGACGACCGACGGATGTTACTCGGTGCGAAAATCCGTCTCCCTAAATCCGGAGTTTTTTTACACTGAGCCGGATACGAGGGCGGTGGGTGGTGACTAGCCCCAGGGCAGCGCCCGGTCGACGGGGGGCGGGGGCGGGAGCGAGCCTCGTCCCCTGTCCTGAGCCCATGGGACCGTCAAATGTCTGGATCTCCCGTAACGGCGATCATCTCTTAGAATCAAGATTTCTTTCTCAACGGTGAGAATGATTTCATCATTTCTGGTCGAGAAATCGGGAGCTTCGGTTGTCAAGGAAACGAAGTTTACGTCATCGAAGGATCGAGCGTGTAATGTAACTAATGTCACGTGGTCTGGCTTCTAAGCAGTCTAAGGTGATGAGGCAGCTTCCACATTATCAACGCTTTGATAAAAACGGCTGTAATCACTGATAAGCGTAACGTACGCAGACATTTCAGATGATGTTGTTGGTTGTTGAAGCAATTGCTATTAAGTGCAACTATTAGAAGCAACCATCGAAAGAACATTCGCATTGTGAACTTCAATAAAAGTCTGGTCTTTATAGCGGATTAGCAGGATTCCAGGAATTGGCCACAATAAGCGACCATTAGGCTGCTATAGGACTTCTTTAGCGTCATTTTAATAAATGAATTTGCACCAGTCGATGGCAGATCCAATGATAATTAAGATCACATTAAGCGGATTCAGTAGCGGCTCCACATGGGGACCCGTACCTTCTACTGCATGCCTACCTCCCACAATTCCACGCATGCATACACACCTACATACATTGCATACATACATACATATATACATACAGGGCAATATGGCGCTATAAAAATGGGCTATCCCCTTTACCGGCCGTCTCGAGAATATTCGTCCAGTTGACACAAAATGATGTGAGCTGATGATGATGATGATGATGGCGTAGGATCGAATTGACTTCCTTACATACAATGGTATACAGGAGTCATCTGCGACCGATGCAGTGACTAAGGCTGCCTGAAGGAGGATGCTGTGGAAATTCTTTCTCTTCAGTTGTTGAAAATATAAGTGAGGATATAGCAAGGGCAGAAGAAGCGCCGATCGTTGGGTTCGAATCTTCGGACGAAATGCTCGGACGTCAAAGGAGATTGCTTTGAAGCAAGCACGATTCTGCTTCTGTTCCGCCTCGATTCGATTAAATTCCGCGGATTCTTCCGCAGACATCGGCGCATTTTTCTGCGTAGGAAATTAAACGTGAAAACGAGTTTTAAATCTTTCTCGTACACAAAACAAGATTTCCACAGGTTGATCCTATTAGGAGAGGGGTGGAGAGGGGAGAATAAGAGGAGAAGAAGAAGAAGAAGAAGAAGAAGAAGAAGAAGAAGAAGAAGAAGAAGAAGAAGAAGAAGAAGAAGAAGAAGAAGAAGGGGACCATTCATTCGTCGATCCAATTAAACAGAAAAGGGATCGTTCATATTTCGACCGTAGACTATACGGCTAAGTGAATTTCAAAGGCGGAGCGGAGGAGCAAAATCCGCGTATTAGCCGATTCCATCAGACGACATCTGACAGTGTCGGGGCAGGCGCGCCAAAGAAGACGCCGCCGTCGCCGCCGCAGACGATCCATCCGGACAACAGCTGTTCCGGATGTCTTCTGCCAATGTCGGCGACCGATAAGAGCGCCCTCTAATGCGCTTTTCGGTCGGCTTTTCACGCCGAAGTCGCCGCGCTGACAACCGATCAAACGCAAGCGAGTTATTAATACCGACGTCCCTTGTCTACGGAGATTTGCCGCTCGCTTCTCGGACTGAATGCGCGCGATTTGTTCTCGCTGGCGATAAATTGCGCCGCCGCCTCCTTCTCCTTCTTTCTTCTTTCTTCTTCTTTCTTCTTCTGTCTGTTCGTCACCGTTATTAGCGTCGGCGCTCGTTTTCGAGCGTTTGTTGAACGTATTAAATGGCAATCAGCAGCAGCAGCAGTAGTAGTAGTAGTAGTCTGACGGAGAGAAATGGAAGGAGACGGATTGGGACCTCGGTCCTTAGACGAGCGCCCTCTGCTGACATCTATGAATGTTAAATCAGGATCAGAGAAAAACACTGTCCGTTGCGTCATCGTCGCCGAGCGTCGGAGACGCGGCGTCGCTTAATTTGATACCTGGCAAATCCTTACGAGGATCAACGGAAGACCCCTCCTCCTTCTCCTTCTCCTCCTCCTCCTCCTCCTCCTCCTCCTCCTTCCTCCTGGTGTTATCGGTGTCGAGGCGGCGGCGACCGTGCCTTATAATTCGCGTATTATTCGACGGTCATTTGTCATCGGCAATCAACAGTTCCTCTGACCGACGTAACTCCTCTGATTGTGTTTTATTCATCCGACAAATCTCCATCTGTTTAACCTGCAGTCAAAGTCTCGGTCGATTTATTGGATACCACACGCTAATATTGAGACGTCGTCATCATCATCAGCATCAGCATCAGCAACAACAACATAACCAATGGCATATTCCTTTCGACCGATGATAACGATGATGAAAAAGTTGGTGGCTATAGTGGTGATTGTGGTGGTATTGGTGGTGATGATGATGATGATGATGATGATGGTGGTGGTGATGATGATGATGCCTTTCTGTTGTGCCATTGGATTTAGGCGCAGAATCTATGCAGGAAACGGAATCCATATTTTCGCTCAAATTAATTGAAAACAGCCGCTAGGACCGACCCAGAGATGACCCAGGTGGGTCGTGGATCAAATGGGTTACCAATTTTCGATGGTAAAATGGTCCAATAGGTCTTGACCACGACCCATTAATTTTTGTAACCCGGGTTTGGTCATGCATCGCTTGAAATTTCGAGTTAAGTTCATTGACTTATGAATGTTTTCAAAGCAATATTTGATGACGATGTCGCTCTTGATTATTACTTGTGTTGGCAACATTTTCAATTGGTTTTTATATGGTGTTCTATTTTGGGAAAGTTATGATATTATGCTTAATTTTGGAAATACTGAACGTCTTCGAAAATATATCATAGATATAATTAATTTTCACTGAACCATGAGTCAAAGGTTAAATTGGTCATTTCAAGCGACCAACTGCCATCGAAAGAAGTAAGTCAGTCAGCGAATCGACAACGGAGATCCCCTTACTACCGTTGCGTCTCTATGCGCTTAGTCAGTTTTCTTCACACATGCACGGCAGATTGATAAAACACGCACCTGCGACTGAATAATTATAATTACCTATAATATATAATTAATATGCAGCTATGTTTGCGTGCAAGTCGCAACAAGTGGTCTTCTAAAATTAGTCTATGCCGTCAGAAGCCGCAGTAAAGTAGAATTGCTTAAATCTGTTCAATGTTAATCAATCAATCAAATCAATCAGTCAGTCAGTCAATCTGTGTATTAGTATCAAAGTCAGAAACCAAAGATCGTCAATATCACAATTCAATATAAGAGAAAAGTTGTAAAGACAAAGGCTAAAATATGTAGTATTTCGATATATGATAAATATCTTATCAATAGTTGATTGTCATTTGAACGTTAGATGTCAATTTCGTTATTTCAAATTGATTATACAGATACGATATCATTGTTGTTCTTTGTTATAGTGAATTGATTATAATCTACAGTAAATGTAAACATTGTTGTCACGTGGCTTTGTTCAGCTCACAGCAGCGAAGATGTAAAGTCGAAATCAACGAGGAGCTCAACGCTGAAATCAGTAGAATCGGGTAGCATCTTCCCATTTAGGAGACACCCGTCCGTTCTTCCAATGTCTCCTCCGAAATCCAGGAGCTTCCATTCGGAAAACCTCGTAGCAGCGGCCAGCGGCCACCAAGCGACCATAGAATCTCCGTTGAATCTCACGAAACCAAGAACTTCCCTTCACCAACTGATGATCAAACAGGAAAGACACGAAGGTCACGGTCGCAGCGGCGTGACCTTCGACCCGGCGACGACCCACGATCCCCCCATGCAGTCGCGCCCGCATCAGCCGAGGTCGACGAACGCGAAGGCGCTGTCTTCGTCTTATCCGAGCGATCTGACTTCTTTCGAATCGAAGGTAACGACCATCGAAACTGCGGCCATCAACCCAGCTGCCTTTGCTGCTGCTGCTGCCGCCGCCGCCGCCGCTGCTGCTGCCAACATGTCTTCCTTCTTAAGAGTTGCCGCTATCGATGACGTCATGGGCGTTGCCGGAAAAACGAATTCTCTGATGTCGCCGACGCTCCACATGGACAAGGTGCTATAGTCAATCTCAAATAAAGTCACCGCCATAGACATTTTATCGTAAATTAGTATGACGGTATCGATGATATACAGTACTTTTGCAGCTCCTGTTTAAAGTGGACGCCGCTTAAAATCACGTGATTCGAATAGTTCGTTAATTTCGTCCGTTTGTGGTCATAACGACACACAAACGAATCCTGAACTGACCAAAATAGTACTCTGCTAAATGAATGTGTCACAAAATAAGCGTTTGACTGTCGCTGTTCTCAATAGGGCCAATACCATGACCTCATGGCCTAATAATAGGCGGCTACTACGGCACTACTCAAAAGCGCTATATAAATTTGCGAGATTCTACTCTATTACTTATTCAGGTTAATTGCTGGCATTTAATTTGACTCATCTGAAGACTGCTACTTCAGGCTTTAACATCTGAGTATCCTATCTTCTCAGAGTTGAGATGAAATAATTTTATCGTTAAGCGAAAATGTTGCTATATTCGCCGATAGCGTAGTTGGAGTATAATTATAATTGCGTTCTGTTGTATTGTAGGAAAAGTTTATTCAGACGATGATGGCAAGAAGTATGCTATCTCACCACGCTCTCCCATTTACCAGCCCAACACACGCTCTGCGATATCCCAACCATCTGCCATCCTTACGATATCCCATGTTTTCCTCGCTTCCTCCTCCTCCGCCTCCTCCGCCTCCTCCTCATCCTCCGCTGCTCCATCCATCCGCCGTCCTCCAGTCATCCGCCGATCAAATGACGATCGCCGGTTACGACCAACTCTCCATCCAAACGGACAATCTTTCACATCAAATACAGGGTGAGATAGAGTTTATAGAGTTTATACAGGGTGAGAGAGTTTATACAGGGTGAGAGAGGTTCTGCAGGGTGAGAGTTTATACAGGTGAGAGTTTATACAGGGTGAGAGAGAGAGAGAGAGTTTATGCAGGTGAGAGAGGTGAGAGAGAATCTATGCAGGGTGAGAGAAGTAATCCAATTTGTGTAGAACGGATTTCAGGATTGACTTTCAGATTTAAAGCGAATCCAGAAATATTTTTCTACTTGAAAATACACAAAACTTGGAAATAGTTAACTATCAAAGCCAGAAATAATAATTATTAAATCTCTAAAAAGGGACTTTCGTTTCTCCTGTGCATACAGTTAAACCCCATTAATACGGCGTTGACCGTAGGAGCCTCCCGAGTCCCGGCCTGTGCTTAACTAGGCTTCACGTTGTCCGAAGAGCAATAGACGACATGTACTTATCAGTATTTCACCTTATGTCGTTAAGAAAGAGACTAGTAAAGAGTTTGATTTGGACAGCAAACGGATAGGACTTTATTCGGCGAATTATGGCACATTTTTATATCCCAGATGTACATTCCACTGTATATCGATTTCTTTTTAAACGCAATATATATTTGCTATTTTCCTATACTTCTGTCTCCGTCGTAACTAATGATTCCAGAATTATCATCAGTTATATAACGGAATAGTTTGAGCACTCATACCACGCTGCAGTGGCGCTGAGTGGGGGCCGTTGGGGTGGTTACCATTTGTTATTTAATGTATTAGCATTAGGATCCCAACTGGGGGGCCACTGGGGGCCATACTGGTGGAGCCTGCCACTGCCACGCTGAAGTTACATTTTGTTATTTGCTCTATTAAGTTAGTTATATAGCGCTATACGAGCGCCTGCAACTACAGTAGATTGATATTTTTCTTTACTTCTTATTTCTTTTTTGCTACCTTAAACCCGATTTTGGCGTCCCTCCACCCACAGAATATAATACGTAATACAAAATTTTGGTTGGGCAACCAGGGGTGTAACCCCAAACCTCCCTTGGCTACGCCGCTGTACATAGTTATGTTCTGTATTCGCGTGTGATGGTTTTCTTGTGTTCCGTTCGTCAGGTAAGATGTTCGGTGCGAAGGTTTTGCGTCCAGGTAAGATCCGTGACGAGGGTCCGAAGCCGCACGTTAAACGCCCGATGAACGCCTTTATGGTCTGGGCGAGAGAAGAGAGAAGGAAGATACTCAAGGCCTGCCCTGACATGCACAACTCCAGCATCAGCAAAATACTCGGTAAGAGAGAATTCCTCAAAGCGGTACATTCGAAAAGTCGTCATCAGGAATGAGATGGGGGGAGCGGGGCGACCCTCAATCGCTAAGTTCGACCCGCAGACGAGGGTTGAAAATTTTGGTTTTCTAAACAGTCCAATCCTACTGGAAATGAAAAAGATTGTGGTGTGCCAGATATTTTTTTTTAGAACTCGAGCACTGATTGATATTGATTTATCGTTTATATGTATAGCATTTTAGAGACATTTTCTGTGCAGTTATTCGTTGTTCATTCACAGTTGAACAAGATTGCGTTTGGTCTAAACAGACTTGCACTAAGGCTAAAACATTTTTGCATTTGTCTGTAAGGTTCGAAATGGAAAGGAATGTCAAATGCAGAAAAGCAACCTTATTACGAAGAACAGTCACGCCTGAGTAAACTTCACATGGAAAGACATCCGGACTACAGATACAGGTGGTTGACGTTAGGCTACCTAGGTACTATAGGATACCTGTGTAGAGCCATTAGACTGTGACATACATTATTGTATAGATGTTGTGAGTAAAGTAACTGAATGAGACATCTATGACATTGCATACTGCAAAGTTTTTTATTTGTATACTCAAACACAAGAAGACAAAGAAGGAGAATACAGGAACAAACCTACCAGAGGACAAAGAATGAGATTACACAGCATGACCGTAATGTAAATGAATGGAAGGGTGGAATATAGTGGTTCTCACATATAGGACATTTCCTACTTGACCACCATTATCATTATTATCATTATTATCATTATTGCTGCTGATTATGATGATGATGTTGTTGTTGTTGCTTTGCTGTTTAGACCTCGGCCTAAGCGAACGTGCATCATAGATGGGAAGAAGTTGCGTGTCTCCGAATACAAACAGCTGATGAGATCAAGACGTCACGACGTCCGCCATGTTTGGTACGGTGACGTCGCAAGTTCTAACCAGGAGAATGGACTGACAGGTGAGCGGTACGATCATCTGTAGCACCTCGGCTTCTTTCTCCTGCTCCTTTAGGGTAAATACTCAAAGCGTCCTACCCTGTTCTCTATTTTGCATATCCGCCATAACTGGAACCGGAAAATCGGACTGAATTCTTGGATTTGACAAAGGAGGACAAAGCACGACCATCGACTGATACCAAGGGCATTACTAAAATGGCGCTATAGAAGTTCAAGGATGATGACCACGACAGCGCTCGTGAACATGACCGTTATTTACTAAGAGCATCTGAAAAATCCTACTAAACCACTGAAAATCCTATTATTATTATTATTATTATTATTATTATTATTATTATTATTATTATTATTATTATTATTATTATTATTATTATTATTATTATTATTATTATTATTATTAGATACGCACAGCAGTTACTCGGAGTCAACGGGGCACCTGTCTCCCCCTCACCTCTACCTGCAATCGTCGTCTTCTTCGTCGTCTTTTCTGCCGAACATGGAGGCGATGGTAGCGATGGCCAGACTGCACGGTCACCACCTATCAGCGGGGTCTGCAGGCGGCGGCTGCGGCGGCGGAGGGGCGGCGGTGGCGGCGGGGGCCTGCGGGGGCCTCGGTGGTAGCCCCCTCTCGTCGGCCGCTGTTGCCGTGTCGTCGTGCTGTTCCGACTCGGAAGTCAGTCGTGACGACGACGACGACGACGACGATGACGACCTCGTGATGTCCTCCTGCCGGTCGTCGACCGCTCGTGATCGAAACACCCTGGACGCTCGGGTTCTGTCCTAATGCGAATCTCGTTTCCACTCATTTTCCTTCTCTGTCTGTCTGTATGTCTGTATCTGTCTCTGTCTGTCTCTCTTTGTCTCTCTGTCTATCTCTGTCTCTGTCTGTCTGTCTCTGTTTACAACCTGTGCTCGCCGCATGTGTGTACGCCGCTATAGCGCCTGCTGTGTAACGAACACGTCGTCATGACGTTGAACAGAACAAATCACGTGGTCTGTGTGTCTATTTATTGTCGGTTTAGACAGAAATTCCTCGTACAGTGTAGTTTTGCGATGGACACAGATGATGATTACAGTCATAGGCCCTAATAGTGGTCAGATTTTATAATGAGGCCACATTTGACAAAGCGATTGTGTTAGATTAGAGCATAGCTTGATATTTGACCGGACTCACTGGAGTATATATATCGAATGCCTATTGGGGCTGTCCATTAATTATGTCAACAATTTTTGGGCAATTTTTGACCCCCTCCCCGTTGTCAACAACTGTCAACTTTCAGTGACCTCCTATAATTATGTCAAAAACATTTGACCCCCCCCCCTAAACTACGATCAGTGACGGGTCTCCCTAAAAAGTTTAGCAGGTTATTTTTGCGGCGATGATCATTTCCCCTTCTTTTGTTCATCAAGTGCCATAATGTGGTGATGACCTTGTGTTTTGCTTGTCAGGCTTTTTCCATTGTAATAAATAGTATTCCATGAATTTCCTATTTTTTATCATTTGTAAAAAAATGAAATTGTTGACGTTAATTTCTCTTGACCCGCCTCCCCTGTCAACAACTGTCAAACTTTTTCAACCCCCCCTATTTTGTTGACGTAATTGATGGACAGCCTCATTTCCGTTGTAGCAAAAGATCCACTCTTAATCCTGTCCGAGTGACCATAAGAATGGTCGCCGTTCTTCTCAGCTTCTAGGCCGAGCATTCTGCTGAATCCACCGGAGTCGAGAATATCTCGGAGGCTTTAGACCTCGAATCTTTCCTCTTCTCTTGTTCGATATTTCATGTCAGTTGACCTGGGAGACCAGTTGCTCGACCCTTAGACCACGGGTAACCACCCCACTGATCTTCTCTCCAGTTGGCGTAAAAGCCAGTGGAACCTATCTTTGAATAGCGAACTCATCAGCGTCGTCGTCGTCATCATCATCGTCGTCGTTATCGTAATGACCATGCCACTGTAAGCTAAGTTCGTGCAGTTAGTAGTTGTTGCATTGTTCGAAAAAACGGATAAAATTTTCCAAGTGAATTTAGGCTGTTTGCTTAGATGCATGATATTTTTGTTGCATAGTTTTGTGCATTTTGTCGATCGATGATAGTTACTAGCGCTATATCACCGTTCGCTGTTTTCAACGTTGAAATGCTTGTCATCTGAAGCAATGGACTGAAATGAGTCTCTCTCTCTCTTTTGGTTTCAAATAAATGCCTGAGTTTGTGATTCGTTTGATTCTCTCTCTCTCTCTCTCTCTCTCTCTCTCTCTGTCTCTCTCTCTATCTCTCTGTCTCTCTGTCTGTCTGTCTCTCTGTCTCTCTGTCTCTCTGTCTGTCTGTCTGTCTCTCTCTGTCTCTCTGTCTCTCTGTCTGTTTCTCTCTGTTTCTCTCTCTTCTCCTCTCTACTCTACTCTGTCTCTCTCTTTCCCCTCTCTTTTTGTTCTTTGTGAAGAGTGTAAAGAGTTTAAGGCGACTTCGTAAATTATTGAAAGCAAAACTGCAACAATTTAATTGCTATTTTTCTCACTCTCATTCTCTCATATTCATTCACCTCCGACCGTTCTTTGCTGATATTTACGCAATTTTGACTAAATAGAAGAATTTATCGAGCTTTTTTCTATAAAGCTTCGTCCTAAATAATTAATCGTTCACCTGTCGTGGCCTGTATACGCCCCTGGTTGCCGGTCTGTTCTTTGGAGTAACTAGGAATTTTCCAACTGAGACCAATGCGTAAATGAATTACATATAAGGCATGGGGCCTAGACTAGGCCTATGGGTCGGGCAAAAAGATAAGGATTTTAACATACAGTATGTCCACTTATAATTATTACTCAACAGAATATGGCATGCGATGATGACAATAACGATGACAATGAGTGTGATGACTAATCGAATAGTAAACAATAGTATAGCATCAGATTGAATGTTTTTGACGTTACGGACTATAGTAACGTTGATTACAATATACAGTGTAGTTTAGCTGCTAAGACACTATTGATGCGGTCTGTTGAAGACTCCAAAGGAGGAGGAGCAGCAGAGAACAGCGAGATGCGGATGTTGTGGAAGCGAGCGATCGGTAATTGACGGGGATACGGAGATTGGACGGAGTGTAGGAACCGTTGGCCACGGGGGGCACGAGCTGCCACTTTCTCTCCTCTTTCGTTGCGCTCTGGACGTGGAACTGGATGCGTTCCAGTTGCGCCACTTTGAGGATCGACAGTTCCGGATCTCTTGTGATCGAATCGTCTCTGTTGTTGATCATTCGCATCAATCTCTTCGCAGGATCAACGCAACCCTAAGAGCAGCGTCACAATTCTAGGAGAATACAACGGATAGAGTGACGGTTCTACCATGTTGATGACTGAGGATGCATCTCCCCATCGGGGTTCCGGATGATCTGTTTTTGCTTGTCAACCTATTTTTGCTTGTCAACCTATATTCCTGAGTTTTTTAAAAATTGTGAAAAAGACTGCAAATGACCTTTCTCTTGCTTGTCGGCCTTTTTGGCAAGGTTTCTTAACATTTAGTGAGCAAAGTATAACTAACAATTTATCATCTTTCAGATCTGGCCTAAAAACACATCTGTTTGACTTGGCTTATCCCCCTTAGATTGCTCTCCCGCCGTTTCGGACTGATCTTCTGGCTTGATCTGGCTTTAATTCTATTTGGACTTGGTGCGCCATCGGCTGATGCCCTGGGCATTATAATAGTGGCGCCATAGAAGGTGATTGATTGATCGAATAGACGAGCAATTCTAAGGACTCTGACCTCCGCAATGGATGACATGGAACTGATCGTCGTTGAACGTATTTCGTAGACAACGTTTCCGTCGAATACGCCGTGTTGAGAGAGATTGCACAGCTGCCAAATATACCATGCACACTCAACGCCTGATCATCGCGTGCATCGACTTAGATACTTAGACCGATACATTTAAAACACTGTCGCCAAAATATAATTAAGTTACTTAATAATAATAATTAACTGGACATATATCAATGTTAATGCGTTAGATATGTGATCTGAGAGTGTATTCGCGGTAAGGGCACGGCGTACAATCAGTTATTCTAGACCATTTATCTATCTGCTCTGACCCCTTAGCTTTGTTACTCTGAGGTTGGTTTTACTGTGAGAACAATCGAGGATCTCATGGGGGGAGCGACCCGAGGGGGTAGAACTGAAATTCAGAAACGCCTCCAGAGGCCAGTTGTCAGTGTATTGAAAACGCATCATAGGCCACTCACACTCGTCCAGTCGTGGCTATCTGTTTATACATACAGTATATTAAACATGTTTAGGTTCGATGTGGATTGGGTGGAGGATATGGATGCTTAGATGGATTGTGGTGGGGAGGGGTAGAGTTGCTTAGATGGATGTTTGAACTTTCATCTTAACGTACTCAAAGTTACGTAAACTTAAATTGAAGTCGAAAGTATAGTCAAATTCGAGAAAGAGAAACAACATTCGTTGGTTGTTTTCAATGACATTTTTAGTTGACCAGTAATTACCAAATCTCATGCGAATCAATCGTTCAGACGAAGCTGATCACCTGGCGACTAAGGCATTCCGTGTTCCTACCTGCGTCTGAGAGTTCTGATTTAACAGGTGGGTCAGAGTCTTCGTCATTCGCCATGTGCTGAACTTCAACTCCGAATTGTCTTCAATCAAAACCTTCTCGACGAGACTATAGCCGACATGCATGAACAGACCTACAACACAACAACAACAACAACATCATCATCATCATCATCATCATCTCACCTTACCAGTATGTACCTGCTCACCTGTGCTCTTGGAACGTCGGCTCCGCAACATCACAGACAGAGAGTGCCGAGTGATAGGGATGACAGAATGCCCGAGAAGATGAACGGTCACTCAGCATGACAAATGACGATCGGCGAACGAAGCAAGGCAGTCTGTTAGTTACGCGAGAAATAATTGCCGAGAGAGAGAGAGAGAGAGAGAGAGAGAGAGAAAGAGAGAGAGACCTTCTTTCTGTTGCATTCCGAACTTTGATTTAGCGCAGACGACTTCTCCTTTGAGGCAGCTGCAGTTTCCTCGTTCTCCCAGCGTAAACAGCTCGCCGTGAACTGTCAATAAGAATCAATCAAATATTGAAGTCTCTTTTTCATTATAGCTGAAACGAAGTCAAAGCTCTGTACCTGTTTCCAAAACAAATGCTTCAATGCCTGCACACAATCATTATTATTCTAGGCGAGGCCGTATTAGTTAGTGTCTTATGTAGTTTACAACTATCCCTTTATCCCGACGCACTGTTGTTCTTATCATCATTCCTAACATCCGATTGTCATTTTAGGAGGGATATTTGGAGGAAAAGAGAATAATTTTTAAGAACAAGCCATAAGTCAGGATGGAAAAAATGGAGCAATGCCCTGGAAGTCTAAAGTTTTCTCTTTCAGTTCTTCTGCAATCTTCTCTTGCTTTCTAGAATATCTATTTTCACGTAGAAAACCGTTATCGATTGAACTGCTGCACCATCGCTGTACAGACGTGGATTTCTTGGTGTTTAAAAACTTCAAAATGCATGCTCATTTCTCTCTCTATTCTCTCTCTCTCTCTCTCTCTGCACCAAGGTTGAAGTCACGCATATACCGTAGACGCCTTCCGGTTCGGCGTGACATGAATGACTCGGGGGACATGGCAGATTGACACAGGACGCCCCCACTTCCAGACACTCGCACAGACTGGAACAGTTGCTGTCTGAACCGTGGTAGACCTGGAAAAGACAAGATTATGAACAATAATTCAGTTTCCCTCTTACCAGCAATCTCTGCACATTTCTATACTCCAGTCTTCTAAAGTAAAACGAGTTCTTCTTTTTAAAGAATTAATAATAACAATAATCGTTTGCCTGCTATGTTATAGGATCTAATACTGAACGACATAATGCTGTGCTACTTAGAATCCATCATAAAATCATCGTCCCAATATCAGAGATAGTAAGTGGGAAACAGCGCGAGACAGACTGTGGAGAAAAGCCAATAATTGCTTGGAAGAGAAGAGGTTTAATTATTGAATTCCTGTTTTGTTCAGTTCACTGGAAGCCAAGAAAAGAGGGTTCTAGACGTTTCTGCTTTCAATCGCAGGAGTTCTCTTAACCAGATTCAGTGTTATTCCTAAGCATATGAAGCTCTTAGACGACGAAAGTGTCTTCAACACACCGTTTTCTCTATAACCGAAAAATCTCAAACGTTTGACGTTGTCTTTCTTACTCTTATTAGATTTGAGGACGGAAACGTTGGACTGTCTTCATTCGTTACTTGATCTTTACACTCTACAGAAGCCAAAATGAACGAATGCCCATCGTATGTTAGAAAATCAACATTAATAATAATGATAATAATAATAACATTAATAATAATAATAATAACGTGATTTTAAGTGATTTAAGAGGTTAAATTAGAGCCTGTGTGAAAACCACTGTAGCTACTCTTAAAGCCCAATTTTCCTAAATAACTTTTGAACCTATACACTGTTTCAACGGTTACTGTTTTTTCGTCCAGGCTGTTCCCTGAATCCGCTACCTTAACACTAGCAAACATTTTCTTTGGCCCCACCCTCTTCTTGAAAACTTTACATTTGTGGCCTCTTGTGCTGATGTGAAGAATCGCTCGTACGGCATTGGCACATCTACTTTTCCATCGTATAGGTCCCTATTTAACTTAGACTCCTCTCTACCTTCTTACTTCGCATATCGTCAATTCACAATATTGAAGTCTCTTTTTCATTATAACTGAAACGAAGTCAAAGCTCTGTACCTGTTTCTAAAACAAATGCTTCAATGCCTGCACACAATAATTATTATTCTAGGCGAGGCCGTATTAGTTAGTGTCTTATGTAGTTTACAACTATCCCTTTATCCCGACTCACTGTTGTTCTTTTCATCATTCCTAACATCCGATTGCCATTTTTGCTTCCATTCAAGCGATGCATTACCAAAAGGCTTTAGAATATAGTTCATCACAAAGAATGCGGGAAGATAGATGAGTGGTAATATCACTGGGCAGGCACGCCGACGACACGGGTTCAACCCCGTAGGAGCCCCTAAGGTCGACTCAGCCTTAATCGCTAGAGGGCGGTAGTAACATCAAAAATGAGTAGCAATGGAAACATTGCGATAGTAACCATAGGTTCGGCGGAAGAGACCGGCCACCGTCCGCCGATGTATGGCTTAGCCACCTATGGGCTGCTGGCTACTAAATACGGGGATCAGCACCGGACCCTACGGGCGTGAGCCTACGGGTGAAAACCTTTACTTTACTTTACAAAGAATGCGACAATTGATTCTAAGCATCAAATGTTAGAATCATCATTTGAGTGCGTCTTCGGAAAACATAAGAAGCAGAGAGCTCTGCACGAATCTCTATATAGGCCTATCTTCTGTACATCTGTGACTAATACGACTGTTAGACAATAGACAATAATAGTTTCGCACCGAAGTCGACGACGATTCGAGGACTTTTTCCTGGATCGATCGACGGAGGAGGTATTGTCGTGCTGAGCGACCGGTCGCCGGGCGTTGAGCGTCTCCACGTCGAATGATGCTCCGTTGTCGCTACTTTCTCGTAGTAGTCGTAAATGGAGATA